>BHFT01022621.1:0-45632 GCA_004320025.1 Laticauda laticaudata
GACAGACAATGTAATATGCATAAGCTCACATAAACAAGCAGGGGGGGCACACAATCGAGCCAGCTATGTGGGGACGGAGCGGCCTCTGTCGCTGTGGCGGAGAACAACACTACTTTTCCATCAAGCAGCAAACCACATTTTGGTCTGTCGATACACAGGCAGACCTGCGGCTAAGCAGGGCCACGCATAGATCAGTTCGGAGTGGCACCTTGCCAGCCCAATGCGCTGTTTCCAAGAAGCAACACGGTCATGTTGCGTCAGCCGTGTAGACCGTATTTGCTTCCCCTCTCAACACTCAGCTCCAAGACTGTCTTATTCACAAGTACCCCCTCCAAAGGGGCAGAGGAATTAGCAACTCGCTCGCAACTGCCGTTGGCTCCGGGGCTCCTGGTAGTGGCCTTCCCTCGCACATTCCGCTGGTTCCCAAAAGTCATCCAGAAGTTTACTAGACTGAGAGAGCGGAATTCTACTTCTAGTAGCGCCTTATTGGGCCAGACAGCCATGGTATACGGACCTCCGCAGTCCTCAGTAGCCCCCCCCTGGAGAATTCCATCTAGACGAGAATCCTCATTAACTCAGGGCCTCTTCAACATCGGGATCCTCAATGTTACATATTGATGCGTGCTGGAGGTTGAGCGAGTGGTTTGAAGAGCGAAAAAGCTCTCTACACAGAGTTATGTTGACACTATTTTAGCTGCCAGAGATGCCCCTCAACAATTCGCATTGGAATGCCACATGGTACTTTTCTGCAAATGGGTGTAGTGAACTTCAAATTTTGATCCTGCGTCGTCCCTCTGGTCACCCAGGTTCTAGAGTGTTTTACAGGAGGGACTTGATAAGGGGTTGTCACCTAATACGTTAAAAAGGCAGTAGCGGCCTTGGCATCAGTTCTCGATCCTCATGGGTTCAGTTCTCTTCATATACCCACACATAAGATCTTTCCTTCGAGAGCCCACCACTTACCCCTCCATGCCAGCCCCCACAAGTGGCACCGTCATCCCTCCCTGGGACTTAACAAGGTCCCTTGTTGCTCTCACTAAAGGTCCTTTGCACACTCTCTGAAACGTCAGTTTCCAGATTTCTCATGTACAAAGTATTTTCCTGGTTTAGCAATCACTTTCACCGCTCTTGAGTCCGTCGGCTGTATGGAGTGTCGTAGTCTAGACTCTGGTATTGGGCGTCGTATCTCGGAAATTGCAGCCCTGTTTGTCAGACAGATCTCCTGCGTTTTCATGCTGTGCGTGTGGTCCTTCATGCCCGAGTCCGCCACATTTATGCCCAAGGTTCATTCGTTTCATAGAGGTCAAGAGCTTTATTCTCCAAATTTTTGATCCGCAGACATCAAAGCAGGCGATTGGAAAGACAATGGCATAAGCTTGATCGTGAGGCGTGCCTGCGAAATCTATATCAAGCAAGAGAGAGCTTTGCAGGAAATCAGAGGATTAATTGCGTGTCCTTGTCAGCCAATTCTACAGGGCTTGCAAGGTTTCACCATCTATCGAAGGAGCCGTTGGGATTACGGGCGGCAATAGGGCAAAAACACGTAACCAGACCCAATCTCTGCCGAGGGTGCCATAACGGCATAAGACAGCTCATTCAACAAGGGTGCACGCAACATCGCAGCATGGGCCCACAGGGCAATCAAATAACTGAAATCGTCGGCCAGCGGCGTTGGGCTTCCCCATCGCCCTTTCAATTAGACACTACAAAATTGATGTGTTTTGCCTTCTTGCTGAGGCTTCGCTTGCAGAAAGAGTTAATGCAACAGGTATCACCGAGATCAAGGAGGAAGATCTCCAGACCAGACGGAATCCCTCCAATAGGAGCAGGGCCAAGCTTTGGGTATTGGTCCCACACGTGGATGCTCGAGCAGGCTCAATAAGAGAAGGGCGTTGTACTTATCTGATACGCCTGTTCCTTTGAAGCTGTGAGAGCATCCATGCCCCACCGCTTAGTTTATTCTGTCTGGTGGGGTCCTGTTTCAGGCCAATGGAATTTTTTTGTATGTGAGGATGAGAGCACTATTTCCCGCCTCTTCGCGCAAAAACTGGGGAACGCTGATCGAGTCATGTGGTGGAGGAGGGGCATTCCACAAATAAGCTGCAGCCTGTGAAATGCGGAGACTAAGAAGCACCTCCCACTACTGGATGCTCTTCACAGCTCAAAGAGAACGGGCGTATCAGGTAAGTACCAACGCCCTATTTCCCTGACCTCATGAGTCTGGATTTTCATGTCCTTTATACACAATAAAACACACTTTCCCTCTTCAACCTCAAGAAAATTCTTCCAAACCTGAGATAATGCAATTATTTCTCCTACTTCCATGCTCTGGCTATTCTCTGAGAAACTGAAACTAAGTAGGATCACGGAGAATGCACTAGTATAGAATCATTAGTAATGGTTTTTCATAAATATCAAGCAGCCAAGGTTAGTAAAATCATAGGTCTCTAATTAGGAATTACACACAATGGCCTTTACAAATATTCTGCCTCAGTACCTATTCTTAGCAGCTCAGTTAACCATGGTAAGGATGTTGTATGAATGAGCAGATCTTTTTATTTGATTTGAAACAGGTTCTTTGAAATGGACGAGGACAAATAAAACACCAAATCTGTGGCAATTCAAAACAGCATAGTATTTTTCTAGGATCAAACAACTAGAGTGGAAACTTCCCCATGGTAATTGTGTAACTTGGGGAAAAATACCATGATTTTAAGCAAGGTGCTGCATAAACATTCTTGTACATTCCAAAGCACTTTTTCCATATCAGATCCAAATAAGAACCCTGATTCTAAGCAAAATGAAGAAGGTTAGACAGTCAGAAATAATTAAAGTTGGCAGCAAGATCAGACAGGCTTTTTAGTTACATGAGCACAAAGATGGGCCAGATGAAGGGAAGACACTACTGTAGAAAAGACAAGTGGCCATCCAGCCAAATCCAAAGCACATCCAGCCAAATCCAAAGTCACCATTCAACTTTTTCATCTTCACCCCTTAATAGACATCTGCGGTAAAGGAGGAAGTGATAGGAAAACACAACCATAACTCTTCACTAAAATCATAGGATGAGACAAGATGAGCAATAACATTTTATTTGCTCACAAACCTAATATTTACTCTCTCAGAATTCAGTCCATATACCACAGGATTGTGGAGAAACAAAAAGAGGAGAGAATCTTTTACAACACTTTGAGTGACAAGAGAACAAAGACAGGAAATAAATATCTGGCTATCTATAAGAATGCCTGATTGATGCAGAATGTAATTGTCTGGTGTGGGCTCTTGTTAAGTGTTCTTCTCCCAGGAGAAAACTTGGAGATGAACATTTTATTGGCAGGGCTCCCCTCCTATGCAGCCAGTTATCAACCAGAAATAAGAATTGCATCCTAACTACTAACATACAGAGAACAGTTAAAAACTTGGGTCTTTAAGCAGACATAGAGAGATAAAAGATGTATCCAGTAGACATCTGGGATGTATCAATGCCATTTATTACAGTATTTGAAGATTATATTTGTGACTGAACTGTAATTTAAACTGCTTAACATAATTTTGCTTGTTCCATGCTATATAATTTGTTTTATTAATTATTATAAGCTGCTTACATCTGCTCAGTCCAAAGCAACCTAAAAGTGGAAGGAAGGAGCAGAAATCACTAACCTGGCTGTAATATATAATAAAAACTAAATTATAAATCCATTTGTTAAAGATTTAAGACCCAGATCTGCAGTCTGGCTAGAGGCTTCTTCAGCCCAAGAGACTGTATCTGTAAGTGACAGCTCATTTAATTTACAAAGAATATGGACTCATATTTTGTAATATTCTGTGTGAAAAGAAAGCGCTGATAAAAAATACATACAGAGTGGGGGGGGATTACAATGTTGAAGCAGCTATGGAATTTAAAAAGAGAATGGGTAGATGCAGTCTGTCCAGTTCTGCCTCATAGGGAAGCAACACAAGCTAAGCCACAGAAAGATTAATGACCATGGTTGAAATCTCTAGAAAGAAAGAACTGGACTGGTACCCAGAAGGGAGGAGATAGAAACCTTGGCTGGGAAAGTTACTAAATGAATTTTACTTTCTCTACTTACCAAGGTACTGCTCAAGAAGAAAAGAAGAAAGGACACATAGGAAGAAGATTTAGAAAGCAAACAACAGTATTTTGGTTCTAACTAAAGAAACAATGTTTTTATAAAGAAAAAGTAAAATGGGATTCACTTCCATCATCCTAGTGCAGGCCTCCACTTCGGAAAGTATTAATCTCATCATTTCAGAAATGTAATCGGCTGTGCTGGAATCATTAAAACTTAAGAGGCTGCCCTAGCTTTCCACAATGCAAACCCACCCTGTTAAGTTTATTCATAAGAAGCCATGAATAGCTGGAACTCAAGAGTTTTCTTTTGGTCAAGAATGGACAGATATTAATTTACTAATAGAAGAGGTTTGGTATAAATAATGTACTTCAGTTGCTCTCATGATTTATGGAGGCACCCGCTAACCTAAAGCATAATCAAAAGTAGAATTTAAAAACTCTGAATTTTCCCCATAGATCATCAAAAATAAAAGATAAAGAAAGAGAAAGATGGGGGGGGGACTTCAAAGGAAGACTATTTTCCATTATTAGAACTGTACCAGCAGAAATGCCGATCCACTGGTATGTCTATATTTAGCCAGCACAGAAGCCCTTCTCTTTTTTTCTGCCAAGAACACAGACAGATCGTTCATTCCATGGTAAACAATATGGAGCTTCTAAGCAAGCCTTCAACCATAGGGGGTCAGAGATTGAGAAACAAAGGATCTTCTTATGGTGCTGGGGAAATTAATTATATAGACAAGAAAAGGACAAAAGAGATGGAGCTTAAGTACTCCCCTCTTGGATCTCATGAGTAGCTTAATGGATTTTATGTGTTACACGTGACAGAAAAGCATTGAATGCTTCCATCTGGGTTACTTGCTATTGGGAAGAATTCTAGATTAGCAATGCTCCCACAGTTTACCTGTCCAAGTTAATATGCATGTTATATAATGTGGACTCTTCTTTATAAACAGAATTGCCTTGGATACATAAGCTTGGATAGAATCTCCTTTTTCATGTCCTATTTGTTCATATCTTCTATTGGCATGCTGATTTGGGTTTTATTTAGATAATGCACTTCTAGATTATGAGATATGCTGAAGATCCATTGCTTAAGGCTAAAGGCTAGGTCCCACTGGCCGATGGATGCAAAACATATGCAAAAAGGACACAGTGGACAAGCAAAATCGGGGGTTGGCTCCATCCATGTTATTCCGCTTCAAAAGTGGCAAAAAATTTGCTAAACCAGAACGGAAAAAGAACGGAACGGGGATAGGATGTAGTGGGGATGTTAAAGCCCCATGTCACCACGTGCACCAACGGATTGCAAAAGAGGCATGTATAAAACGGGACAAAAAAGCTTGCAATCCGTTTGCGTTAACGCGAGATGTACTCACTGCCTGCCGGTTTTTGCTTCCTGTCTATCCGTTCCAGCATCCGGTTTAATGGACCGTTTCATGCGCTCAGAAAGTTTTGATGCTGCTCAAAACTTCTTGCGCGGAATATGGTATCCAAGTTCGTCCGTTCCTGCATCCGCTAGTTATACGTTTCTGCTCCGCTATATCCGCCTAGGCATCCGCCTTGCGCATCCCAAGCAACTCGCAGTCCACTCGACGCAGGAGGAAGGCGGAACGGTACCGAGCAGAACGGATGGCCCTAGCAGATGCACGCACGGAAACAAAGCATGTAAACGGAAAAAACGTCCGCAGAGGGGACTATCTCGCGTATTAAGGATGCTCTAGAGGATGCCCTACGAGGACTGCCAACAGGATTACCTATCTGCCTATAAAAGGGAGCAACCACATTTAGGATCTCACTTTCAGACCAGCAGCCCTGCTGCATAACCTCTGCAGCCTTCATCTAGACTTCTTGCCTCTTTCCACAGCATCATGTCACTGTCCACCGTTGGATTCATAACACAGTCCTTTTGGCAGCCACCATCCTTCTGCAACAGTGCCGAAGCCATTCTACAGGCTCTGTGAATTCTACTACGGAAGAAAAAGAGGAGGAGCCAAACGAAGCCGTCTGGGGTGACGAAGATGTTTGCCACAGAAGAGCAGAGGACGGACTGTACACACAAGCTGATCGGTGGCGCTCAGCTGAACGGAAGACACTCAGCATTTCCAGAACTTCATGAGGATGCCTCCAGCCATGTTTGACGAACTTTGTTGCATGCGGCTGACACCCAGTGACCAAGTCAAACACCAGCTTTCCGGGCCCAGCCTGGACCCTGGGCTTTCAACGGGGCACTGACTCTGCTGCCACCTGGCTTCAGGGACCACCTTACAGGGAGCATGCAGTATGGCAGGGTTGCCACACAACACCATCAGCATTGTGGTCAGAAAGTGGTGCAGGCCATCATCGGAAAAATACAAGAGGACAGCTCCTCCAGTTGCTCCTCCACTGAAGAAGGGATGGAAGAAAGTTGCGGAGAGCCAGTGGTACCAGGAGGTGGAACTTCCCCAAACTGTTGGAAGTCCATAGAATGGAAAGCACTTGGCCTGCCCAAAGACACCACCCAAGTCAGGCATCCACTTAAATTTAACTACAAGGGCTTCTCCCAGCATCGTCCTTTTGTGCCCATGGTCGATGCTGCACTACAAGTTTCATGTTAGCATCGATGCTTCAGGTCAGCGGCTCATGTTAGATTGCCCAGGTCCCAGTTACAACGCCAGTGACCTCAAGGAGGGGCTGGGAATAGGCAACTCTTCAGTCTATGGTGGACTTCCCAAGATCCAGACCCACCTGCCCAACCGACACGCCGAAGATGTGCCCTTACTTCGATTTTGTGGGGTGATGATGCCTTCTCCCTCATGAACCTACCTCATGAAGCCCTACACTCCAGATGCCTCACCCGTGAAGAGATGCGAACTTCAACTACAGGCTGTCCAGGCAAGGCGGAGTGGTGAATGCCTTTGGCATCCTGGCCAACAGGTTCCAGGTACTTCCATCACCCATGGCAGCATCGCCTCAAGACCGTGCAAGGGAGGTATCATGCGAAAGCTTGCTGCATCTTGAGCACAATCTCTTGTTGCACCGCTACCCAGGTCTTGCAAAACAGGCTCGTGGACCTCCAACAACTGGTCAATGTGGTACTTGGAGCCTGGGGATGGAGTGCAAGGGTGAAACCTGATAGACACTGGAGAATGTGCAAAGGCCCCAACAGAGCCTCACGTGAAATGGTAAGAAGCAACGTCAACTCTCTGAAACATTCGGTCTGCAACTCCCCAGCTGGAGCCAGTTGGTGTCAGTGGCAAGACAGGCGATGATAGATGCTTAATGGATGCTTCCTTCAGTCCTGTCTCATTCACACTGCATGAGATTGGCCCAGGTATGTGGCGGGGCCTTACATAATGAACCAGCGGCATTTAATAAAGAGTTGTGTTTATGTCAAATGTGATGTGATCAATGCTTACATTGTTATTGATAATAAAGGGCAAAGGTCTGTGGCACGGGAGGTGGACCACATACTAGTCCCACTATCGCTTGCACTGGACTTAGTATCTTGCCACTGGAACGGTTTATCTATCCCACCAGCCTATTACCCATCCCAAGTACTATCCCTGCCATCCCCATCTGCTAGTTCTGTAAGCTCCAAACCCACAAGCATGCCAAAGGCGTATAAACCATTTCTAAAGTTTCCACCAAACTTTATTAAAAAAAAGAAATGAAGCAAGTGTATGAATATCAAAAATAGCACTTCACTACAAGAAGCTATAAAACAAAATTGAGTCTTGGCACCTCTTCTGTGCGATCGCCAGTCTCAGGGGTGAAGGTGGCAGGTGCTGTGGTAGGTGGCTGGTGCTGTGAGTGCTTGTTCTATCAGCTCCTCCATGACACAGAAGCCAGCAGACAGCCCAGCCCCAGAAATGAGCGAGCCCTGCGTGCAGAAGCCCCAGCAGAACCAGATAGGGGCCACGGGGCCATAGGATGGTAGCCCGTGTCCCTCTTGCCAAGGGGCTGGCAGCCAGAGGCTGTAGGCTTTCGTCTTCAGCTGATGGTTGTGGGTTCGCTTGGGCTGGCAGGGGAGGCTGCGCAGCGAACCAAGAGCTCCTGCACCTAAGGCTGGCGCACGGCGAGGCAGGCACCAAGGTGCTGGCAGGAAGGCTGGCAGAGAGGCAGGACACACAAGGGCTTGACAGGTAACAGGCAGGCACCAAGGCTGGACTGGCAGGCAGGCTGCGGCACAACAAGGCTGGCAGCAGGCTTGGCAGGGAGGCCAGGCACCAAGGCTGAGGAAGGCTGGCAGAGTGCACCAAGGTCTGGAAGGAACGGCTGGCAGCGCAGGCAGGCACCCAAGGCTTGCATAGGCAGGCAGGACAGACTAAGGCTGGCAGGCAGCAGACAAGCTCAAGGGCTGCAGGCAGGCACGAACAGCCAAAGCGCTGGCAGGGAGGCTGGCAGCAAGGGCTGGCAGCGCAGACAGTTGCAGGCAGGACAGGCAAGGCAGTCGATGTGTCTGGAAGAGACGGCCCCCCCCCCCCCCCCCCCCCCCCCCCCCCCCCCCCCTACCCTTCCCCCCCCCCCCCCCCCCCCCCCCGGCTTTCCTCTGAATTGGCGACCTGCTTCCGAGCTGCTTCCGTTTATATCCGCCGCGGGCTGAGCAATGCATCCTCCCCCGCATGACGTCTAATTAACACTCTGCATCCGCTAAGGCTTCCGCATCGCATCCGCTTAATCCGCTGTGCACTCCGTCTGGCATCCGCTGTATCGATTGCCGCATCCGCTTTGCTGAGCGTCCCCCGGAAGCCTACGCGGATTGTGCCATCCACTCCCATTCCGTCTGGGCTTCCGTTATCCAAATCCGCTTTCCATTCACCCTGCGTCTACTCCCCACGTCCCGTGTTAATTCGCTCTGGTTATGCAAATTTTTTGCCCCTTCTGACAGCGTGGATAACACGGATGCGAACCATTGTTCTCGTCCGTCTGTGTCCGTGTTTGCATCCGTTTGGGCAGAGTGTTGACAGGGCCTTTATAACGGAGTGTTCATAGGAAAGCCTTAGAGGCACTGGTATATAGGATGCAACACTGTCACATGCGTAGTCTTTCGTATTTCCGGTGCGACTACCCTGTCGTAGACGGTTCCCATGTACCTTTTGTTTCCTCCCTCTTTCCGTTTTTTCAGCTTACAGCGGATGATGAGTTGCGGAGGATGCCCAGAGGAATGTTCAGAAGAGGATACAGTGGACGTTTAGATGGATGATAAATGGACATAGAACCGTTTGTTGCTCGTTACTGTCATGGCATTTTACATCGTACACAGCGGAAAGTTAATCCGTTCACGCAAAGTTATTGCAGCTCAACACTTCTTGAGCGGATGAAATCTCAGTGGACGGATGCTCAAAGGATAGAGCGTATGAAACACATATGCAATGAGAACACAATGGATTCATCGCATTTTCCAACATTTTTTAACATTTTACATCCTCTTTGCATCCATTGGTGCAGTGGGATGGGCTTAAAAGCATGAGAGTTATTAGAAAATAAGATAGACAAACTTGCTTGAACTCTTCTATTTTGACATTTTGGAAATGGATCTCACTGCCCCAAGTTCCACCAGAAATTGGTCAGGGTGCAAGTTTTATGGCCTGGAGTGATGGCTGCAGTAACTGGGATAGAATTGGAAAAATGCTGAATTCCAAGTGACAAAACAATAATGGTGCAATGGATAAATACTGAACCAACAACTCTCAATTCTAAAATTTGTGAACTCAGCAAATCACTCTGACTTCTACAAGGTTAAAAGGGTCAACTAACCAAAGATAACAGTTCAAACTAAATACCGAATACCATATGGTAAAATGTTACACACTGGAAAGTTTTGCATACTTTTTAAGCTCCCTGAAAGGAAAAGTGTTGCTACTCAAATTACAGAAAGGGGTAGACAAGTTGCATAAGTTATTTCCACTCATTTGTCTACAGAGAATCAAACTTCAACATCAGATTACAATACCATTACATCGATAAATGTGTTCCTTCAACCATATAAACATAACACTGCTTGCAGTGGAACAGAATACAATCCTTTCACAATCTGCTCAACAAAAACCATTCATAATACCTTGATTGGTACCAATTAGTATCCAGTAAAAGGCTCCCAAAAGATGTGATACACACTTTGAAATCTTCTAGAAGAGATCTAACAACCTGTCCTAATCTAGAAGGATAAAATAAGACTCTATGCTTCTCCATTATTTTAGAATATGAACCTTTTTTAATCTTTTTATCTCCCCAACATATTAAATCTAATTTTGAAAATAGCAAAATTGGTACAGATGTTGTACATCCAACAATTAGAAGCGGCTAAGGATACAGTATTGAATCCCATCACTGGCTTCTTATTAATAACACCCACGATATTATTCTAAAATAAATTGGGATCTGGGATCATATTATTTCTTTGGATTTATTTATTCATTGGTAATAATGCCACTATTAAACTTGGATCGAATCAGCCTAATGCTGATATTGATTGCAAGGATGTTTCTCAGAGCTGATAGGTTAAAGAAAGCAAACTGTGATGGATATCCCAGTGTTGAACACATAAAATCCAGCTATTAGTCTGAATATCCATTCTCAGATGGATATTGTTAAGCCTTTTTGAAGTTTGGTCAGAACATAAATCATACAACTAAATGTATAAATAAATAAGTTGCGGGTACAACTCCTCTAGCAAAACAAATATTTCAACACTAACAAAGCTGGAGATAATCTTAGATGATATACCAGATAAAAATTCAGAGATTTTTTTTACCACTTACAAAATTAGATCAAGCATTTATTTGTTCTCAGCAGTCTTTTAGGAAGTTCAAGATGTAGCCTAATATCCTATTTGCACCTGATGAATTAAAAGTCTGCAGTTCCTTGTTCCATCCATATAAATAATCCAAATTATAAAATATATAAAAAGGCTGTCTCCTGCTTTTATAACTAATCTTATTTCAGTGAAGATCTTTGTAGAATTTGAAAGTGTGAAAAATCATGTTGGCCAAGTAAATAAAAAACAGGCCTTCATTCAAAAAGTAGCTATTTCAAACATTAATAGAAATGTAATTTGCATGGTATCTCAACAAAAACCTTGGCTATATTTTCACATGTATCCTGAACTTCAGTCTAACTGCTCAGGTATTTACTTGGAAATCTGAATGTGATAAGTAGGGTCTTCAATCACTAGAGTTGGTGAATGCCATCCAAAACCTATATGGTCAAGATGAGATTTCAACACTAAATTCGGACACCCCACCAGTGAAAACTAGGTTACACTAAATGAGTTGGGTCACTTCGCAATACTAAGTGCCGCAAACTGTCTTACTCTTAATACATTCAGAATTTGCATTCCTTCTCCATGATGAACTGCTGTTAACTATCTTATTTCCCATGCCCACCTGGTGCTCTACTTTGCCCTCATTAAAAATTTGGGTCAGCTCAGTTGGATGTTTTCCTTTCCATCATTTTGTTGCGAAGGGCAATGGCATTACAAACTTGTCATTGTTAAACAAGTTAGATCTTATTTTATCAAACAATAAGGGATCACATACACAACTAATGTAAAATCCACTACCACTGTGCTGTGAACCAGACTGGAAATCCAACTTCAATCTGGCTGTTGGCATTGTTCTAACAAGAAACTTTTAGATGAATTACAACCCTTTTTATGATTTGACAGAATTTTATCCACTGCAATGGGCATTAAAAATCTCCTTAATCCACTCAATGTTAAATATGAGACTTGCCTACAAGCAGCTGGTTTCACTTCTTTCCAAACTTAGTTTACGCCAAGCAGGAAAAGAGGAGCTACTAAGCCAGATGTTTTTTTTTTTTTTTTGCATTTGACCAGCCAATCCAAAAGGTTCTTGCTTGGACAACCATCAGCACAAAATATCTACCATTCAAAAGTCTCCTATCCTACTACCAGTTACAACAAGCTGCCTATTTTGTTGAAATATGGAAACAAACAGGCAGATAAATTGTTTTATGGATGATTCCAAAAACTAGGTTCCTTCAACATACGTTATGCTATGGAATACTCTCTTTTCACAACTATAGGCTCTGTGCAAATATAAATTTCCTTTTGCATTATGCCATCATTTTTCTATAATTCTGTTATTTTAAAAAAAATCAAATTGCTCCTATACTTTTACTTCAAAGGCATCTGCATTAATTCACCCATATCAATAAGTGGATCAAAGCATATTCAAACTTACATGCTTGTCCTGTTCACACAGCCTCTCTTCTGTCCACTGTCCATTTACTTCCTTCCCAAAAGAAATTAAGAACATGTATAAAGCCTGTTTTATTGAGTGCAAGCATGTCACTTTCATTATTTCACATTGGATTTCAAGAATTTGTGAAGTAGAAAATGGTAATCTACAACACTATCAATTTATAAAACGACAAACATTCATTTTAACTGTGGTTTTTTAAAAAAAAAAACACATGAATTATAAATTGTGAGGTTCAGCAGTGGTGCAAATTTTCATTGTTTCTTTACTGAAACACTGTACAAAACAGCCGTTTATACAGCTGAGGATATTATATTTTTACTTGTTGCCACATTGGCACTCTGAAACACTGAAGCACGAAATCATAGTTCTTGCTGATTAGAAAAATAAAGTACCTCAGCTGGAATTCAGTGTTATGCAAGTTCATCTCCATATGTGTATAACTTAACCTCTATTTCCATTTTTGTCTGTAGCTTTTATGAAGATATTTCAAAGCAGTTCTGAAGAATCACTGCTCCCACTTTAGACTGGATAAAACCATCTGTTTTACAAGATGGAGAATTTCAATTTTCCTCGGCTTACAAATGACTAATGTTTTTTGGTTAGTGATTTTTTAAAAAAATATATGTTCTTACAGGAAGATTTTCCATTTCAGAGCTGACAAACAAAAATGCATCTTAAACTGACTAATGAGATCGACAACTATATAAAATTGATAAATAACATCTCAAAACTCTCCATCTTTCATAATTTTATAATATTGTTTTCCATTTTTAAAACTTTTAATCTTAACATATTCGGTTTGTATTATTTTATTGAACTGATTAAATTGTACACCACCCAGAACTCCTTTGTGAGGGAGATGAGCGGTTAAAATGTTTGAAATATAATAAATAATAAAATAAAAGGTAAACTAGAAGGATGAACAGAGACAGATATGAAATGACATACAAGGTTGATTTCAAAATTACAATTTTTTTGTACCAAAAATCCTGTATGAAAAATAAAGACATGAAAATGTTGACATATGAAACACTTTTGCACATATTTCAAAGAATATTAATGTTTTTCTGAGGAAAGAAAGAAGGGGGAATGCATTGACTGTTGATGTCAAGACTAACCCCTCTCCAATGCCTACAAAACATCTGTGCTTTTGAAGAACTGTACCTTTAGTTTTTCTGCCTAAGTGGCCTATCCCTGTTCCCTAGAGAAAAATGGATCAAAGAAAAGCACAATGTGGTCTAATCACTAATAACATCACCTAGAGGCCCTACAACACTGCCAAAATGAACACACTGAATGATAAACACTCCATCTGGATGGAATAAGCTACTGTTACTTTTATTTTGTCCCATTCCATGGATATGCACACTACAAATCATCATATCATGCATTTGCCCACATTCAGAAACATTACAATTTTGACAGAGAGCTTTTGTTAATATTTCAGAAACAAACAAATGAACAGCTATGATTGCATCTCAAGCATAAATTTTTGTCTTTCACCTCAAATAGCCAAGCTGTCTAAAATCTGTAATGTTTGGATTGACATTGGTTGGACTGATGTATTAGCTTCATTTTTCACATTTTTAGCACTGTGAGATTATTTTAATAAATACCTTAGAAGTATTTAAAGTAACTGAATAAACAACACTGTGGAATCAATCACAAACCATCAAGAAGGAATGGTTTCATGCAACTGTCACTTCTGGACCAATAAACTGCCATGCATTAATTAATGCAAACCTTAGTTGTAAACGCTAAAACTATTATCTACCCATTCTAGCCAATAAGCACATCTATCATTCTGTTAATAAGTTCTAGTATAATGTTTATCTTTAACATAAAAAATAACAGTAGAGTGATTACATCATCCAATAGTAATGAAACTGGCATTACAGTACTAAGATTAGTTTCATAATGGGACTAAGGCTGTACCATGGACAACTTTGTTGACTTATGCTGCTACTTAAGTCTAAAAGATTACACTAGTATTTTTTTTTTGCAGTATTCCTATAGAAATGTTATCAGAACCAGCAACTGTCAGTTCATTAACTGTTAATTCACTGTCTCAGTTTTATTTTAAAATAAGATTGGGAGTAAAAAATCTATACTTCAGTTAATTGGAATTACACAGGATATATAAGAGACAACAAATCTACATTCTGAAATATTAGATTTGTTCTTAGTTTGTAGCCCTTGTATCTGCTTGAATCCTATTTTTAAGCATTAAAGAAGATAAATATAGGTTAAAAATGTATTTTTCTGTGACCCTTTCAAGTTTTATTGCCAACTATAACCTAGGTAGAAATTTTAAACAAACTGGAATGCAATTTTTTTTCTGGGAGTTTACATTGATAATTTACAGCAGTCCTGATTTTGAGACTTTCGATTCTACAGAAAATATATTAAATAGCACTGATTCTCCAATCTTTAAATCTGTTAATTTCAAGCAAATCATCTTCCTCTGCAACCATGTCTTCCTAATAATATGACCACTTTTTATTTTCTTTACAAGTAGTCCTCAACTTATGACAATTAAGATAAAAATGTTCATTGTTTTAAAATAACATTTACAAAACAGAAACAAAAATAGAATGCATTGATCACCTGCCCACAATAATTTTCTACTTGTCACTATTAAAAACAGTTTAATATTTTTCCATATTAGATTGTCCATAGTTTTCTGTAGCTAACAATGTAACATTGTTCTATGTAACATATTTCCTTTATCCTTGGCCCAATGCAGCCACTGATATCCATGAGAACACAACACACAGATCCAGGAGGGAAGCCTAAATCTGAACTGTGTAATCATGTTTAGAATTGTAAATCTACTTCCGGAACAAGATAAATTGCTTAAAACATGTAAAGGATAGGTTAAGATCTTACAGTTGCTTGGAAAGTTTGGGTGTTAAGAAATAAAACAGAAATTTGGGTGGTTTTATTTTAATGTGGCTCTTATATTTAAGGGTAATATAGCACCATTTGGAGTCAGACAAACTGCTAAAGCTGGATTGAAGAGTACCCCTACCTTACCTGGGTTTAACTTCATTTTATTTACCCTCATCAAAATCATCACTGCTTGCAGACATCAGTGAAGAATATTTATACTCCCTATTAGGAGCTGCAGGGAAATGAGATATACATCTAGATGTCATCTGCATACTGATAACCCAGCAACTTGATATAGTTGTTAAATGTTATGACAAAGAGAGATTACTGTGCAGCCAACACCATTCCAGTATTGAAGAAAGGACTAAATTTCAATGGAAATATATTCACACAATCCGTTTCATCCAGAAACCAAAGGAGCTGTGATGTCATATACTACATGAATTTGCCCCAACAAGAGATATCAGAGACAGACTAGTATCTGTATTTAAATTTAAGGAGTGTTTTATTTTAGGGAGGGATAAAAAATATTCTTCCTATCTCTATTTTCATTGGCCAGGATGGAAAGAGTCAAGGACCCAAATGGTTAGCCTCAGAATTCCAAGAGATCTATCTGTATCCTCACATTCAATGAACTGAAAATAATCATATAAGGATGGAGAAGGGTAACCATTATTATTTTCTTAGTCTTGGTTCAGAACTACAACTTTCTGAGCTTCGTAAGCATGGACTAGCTTTGCCACTTGTCTGTTTTCATTTCCAATGACAAATTAGTTAATGTTTCCTGTTTATCTTTATGGGTAGAACTGACTGCTGAATTTATGCTGTCTTTTGTAAAAAATTTCTCCCACCCAGTTCCTTATGAAGGAAATGCTTCCCTAGTAAACCAATATATATTATCCTTATTACACATTTGGTGCCAAAACAAACATCTTCCAAGCAACCTGAACCTAACATGGCAATGATGAGTCCAGCATTATATCAAAATGTATGTTCATTTTTTTATACCCACCCTTTTGTGTATTTGATTCAACTAATACATACAATTATACTGAAGGTCAGAGTGTGAATTAGCTTTGCTAAAATATCTGTATTGTCTATATATTTTTTAAAAAATTCAGCTATACATACACACACACATTACTAGTTGGCTAAAGTCATTCGTTTGCAGATGTGTGGTAATATAAACCAAATAAATAAATTCTTATCTTTCTAATCTTATTTTGCAAGACCTGAAACTTTCAGAGAAAGACAGCAACCTAGACCACTTCCTTTTTGCCAGTCCACAACAGAGTTGTCTCTCATTTTAAGACCAAAATATGATTGTGCCTTTACAAATACAGCTTTTGTGGTCTTCCCTGAAGTTGTCATTTATGTTCTCATTTGGAAAATTCTGCCTGAAGTTAAAGCACATCTGTGATTAAATCTTTGTATATCTCAAGCCTCTTTTTTAGGTGAACAGTTTTCCAATGAATTTGTAACTTTGGGTTCAGAGATCCAAATTAGAAATAATCAATGAAAACGGAGTAGCACTATTACCATATGTTTCTGCTTGTACTATTTCCATTGCATTCCTGTTTCATATCCACACTGTGAAACAAATACATAACACTATACTTGTGTTTTCATCCCATTTTTTCAATTCCATTTTTTCTTACTGTAATTTTGTTTGCTCCCTTTCTAGAGCACCCTACTCTTTAATATTTTGCTTGTATGTTTTTTTAAAGCACAGAAAGGAAAAGATAACTGAAAACCACTCAGGTCAGATGCTGGCCTTCATTTACGGAAATAGCTTGCCACTTCTTTCTTTTCTGATATTTTCTTTTTTTATTTCTCACTGTAGTCTATAGACATGGTATATCCTTGGGGATAGTGTCATGTTCTGAGTATAAACTTGCTCCAACTCCACTTAGCTTTTCAAATCAGTCAAAGTTGTGCCACTCACTTATCTGGACAGAGAGGAAGATTTAACTCAACTGCTGATCATCCCATGATGCTTCCATATAGTTTATTTGGCTTAATATGGATGCGGTTTCCAATGCCTTATTCTGTTTTAACTACCCACAGCACTAGGATTTTCTGAGTCTCCCATCTAAATGCAAACTATTTTAAACTCTTAGCTTTTCTGAGAACCCATTAAGATTGGCTAACTATTATCTGAAAGTAATTAAATTTCTCAAAGAACACAAATACACGGAAAAATACAAGGATTGTATTTTCTTACCATTTTGAATGGGTATCTTTGTTACATCAGGATTAGTATTATTATTTCTGCATAGTTTGAATTGGATAACTCGGAAGCATAACTCTGAAGCAGAATACAAATTATTATTCTGCCTCCCCCCCNCCCCCCCCCCCCCCCGTAATGCTAGATTATCTAGTTTGCAAACATTTTCACAAGAGGTCTCTTTCCCTAGGTTATTCCTGAGAATGCTTACTCAGGAATAACTCTGTGTTCCCATAAGCTGAATGAACATGTTTAAAAAACCTTGATAGGAGATCAGTGTATCACTGATCACTTTCAGATATTATATCATATGGTCTTTCCTGGCACAATCTCTCCTAATACTAAAATTAGTTTCTGAAATTATACAGAAAGCCCATTATGCTGTTTGTGCCTATTATTAGGCTTTCTATGTCCTGAAGAACCTGCTATTGCTGCTTTGCTAGAGTGAGTTTGTAGTTATACCTGCATGCTCCACTCACTTAACTATTCTTATACCAAAGCTTGGAGATTAGCATGTATGTAACGATAATCTTGAAATACTCTATTGCCCTTGGCATGCCTGATTTTCACTCTCTTCCTTGTTCAGTACCCACTTCACTCAAGATGTAGTTTCTTCCATTCACAGGAAACTGGAAAACAAAAGTGTACCTTGGGTTTTATTAGCAGACTTGTACTATCATTACACAAAATAATCAGAACATTTTCTCTGTGAGGTGTGGGACCTCCTCAGAAATGTAATTCAAATTTCATAAAACCAGAGAAATCAAGAATAAGGAAGCTAATATTTATTTCATTGAAGCATGTTACTTGAAGAATGAGCTCCCTATTGCTTCTAGGGTTGAAAACCCAGCATCTTAAAAATGTCCCTCTCCTCAAGAGGAGGCAAATGGTAAGCAAAGGTACTTAGTTTGTGGAAAGAACTATAGAGGATGCCTCAAAACAGTAATCTTTTCAAAAAACACCCTACAGCTTTAGAAATCCAAGTTATGCTCTGGCAATCAAAACATTTAGACAAATTACAGATGACGAATATAGCATATGATCTGAATCCCTCTAGGACATCCCATGTTCAAGAGCTATGTATATGTTTCAAAGTCTCAAAGATCTTATAATCAAGAATTTGAAGTGCAGGAGGGAACAAAAAAATAATTGAATATTGACCTGAGCAGATGGTCAAGATTATTCTTTTCTTCCACAAGATTTAAAACTTAAAAAGATTTAGAAGAAAGACATTATGGGGTTTTTTAATAACACTAAAAAAGAGGTTAATTGATTCAGAATCTCTCAAGATGAACTGGGTTTTTTTAAAGACAGGTATATCTTAGGAACTATTAAAGATAGTTAGGAACTATTAAAGATGTTCAAGTGACTGAAAGTGGTTGCAGAATGCAAGTTATCTCCATTTCAATAATTTCAATTAGCACATTTTTGGAAATCCTAGATTCTCTTGTCCCCTGCTCTTCACTTCACAAATAAGTATTTTGTATTTCTTTGCACCTTATGCTTTTCTATACTTTGTGTGTCCTTTTTAAGCTCTGCACATGTAATGTAATTTATTGCAGCTCAAGACTAGCGGAAATATCACCAGCAGCATCACAATCACTATGTACAGTACTCAGGAAGCAGAGTTTTGAGATGGAAAGAGAAAGGTGAATTGGTGGGCGAGAATCCTGCCCCTATACCCAAATAGCCTTACTACTTCCTGGTGCGTTAGAGTTCATTGTAACATTTACTCAGGACAAAATTTGTTTTGCCTAGTTAGAATACTTGCTACATTGTTTAAGAGTATATAAATGGCATAGAAATCGTGGCATATTAAACTGCTCCCCATTCAAACAAAAAGGGATGTTGAACACACTGTTATAACTATATAATGTCCCACAATATTATGTTACTATTGCACGAGGGTAAACCAGACATTAATCAGCTCTAAGAAAATTTAGGGCCAACACCCTCCTTACATACTTGCCTTCTTCCTTCCCCCAAAACCACTTTTTAAAAAAAAAAAAAGCATAGGAATAATCCTCCCTCTATTTCATGAAAACACCCCCCCCCAAAGAAATGGCAAAAAACCGACTGCATTTAGCACAGCTCAATGGTGGAAAAAAAGCTCACAGAGAAACGGCAGGATTTAAAAGCCAAGACACTAGAAGTTCAGGGTTTACATTACACCAAAACTGGAAAAGCCAGGCACCCATACTGTCGCTTTCTTCAAGCCAGATGGTTCATTACAGGAATAAGTAATGAAGGGAGAGAGGAAAGGAGGGATGGTGGGGTGGGAGGGGGGATTACAGTTAAGACTTGATTCTCCTTTTTAGAATACAACACACTGGGCAGAGTGGGCGAAAGCAGAGAAAGAAAGAGGGAGGGGAAGAAAAGCAGAAATTAGCACACTCGGCTGTATTGCCAAATATTTACAAAGAGATAGCTGTGAGGCACAAAGCCCTTTCTTCCCTCAGAAAGAATCTGGTGAAGACACGGAAAGCTGCATTCCCAGACCGCGTCTCAGGATACAGTAGTTCCAAGCATGAGGCTGCAGGCTTTCCGCTAGTGGAACTAAAAATGCAAGAACCTGCCACATAACCACCTTCAACTCAAACTACACGCCAAAGACCCCTTTCAACCCGGATGGGAAAGACATCCAGAAGCTTCCCTTCCCCCCCCCCCAACTCCACTCCCACACCGATGGCTTTTGTCACAGAAACAGCCCACGAAACACAAGGGCTTTTCTTCCCTTGCTCCAACCCAGCCCACCCTTCCTGCCCACCCCTCCTTTTCCCTTGCACAAAGCCAGAATGGCAGAGCAACCTGAAGCCAGGGAGGGGAGGAAAAGGCTAGCAGAAAACTATCTGCGAAGCAGATTGGTAAAGGGGGGGGGGCGGGGGGAGAAGAGCAGCAAAAGTTTGAATTCTATCTCAAAGAACAAAGGCAGTTTTCAGGAGACTTACCCAAGCAGCTGAAACTCTCTATTCTCCTGGCTACGTTACTACCGAAGACCCGCCCCTCGCAGGGTCACATGGTTCAGGCTGCTAGTCAATGATCAAAGGAGCATTGTCATTCTGTGAATAATAAGCATCCCACAGTGCAAAAGAGGTAGGCAGGAGCTGGACAGGAGATAATTGCTGCCCGGGGTGCAAATGGCAAAGCAGCGCCCGTCCAAAGTGGGGTGGGGGTTGGGGTGGGGAGAGAAGATAGAAAGGTTTTTTAAGGCTGTTCAAAAAGGAATGGCTTAGAGTATAAGTTGTTTCAATGCAGCAGAGTGTGGTATATGTGTGTGTGTTTTATATATATATATATATATGTGTGTGTGTGTGTGTGTGTGTGCTGTTCAGCTTCCTCGGGTATATACCACGTCATTATAGTGCTTTAAAGTTGTAGCAACGTTACAACTCATACAAACTCAATACAGAAGCCTGATGATGGCAGATGACATTCTGCCGAAACGTTTGCTACAACTTTAAAAGCATTACAATGACGTGGGATTAATACCCCAAGGAAGCTGAACAGCACACATGTAAGTACCCGTGAAAACTTAAAAAAAACAAATAATATATTATATATATATATACTATATATATATTATACATATACATATACATATAACATATACATATACATATACATATAATATAATATATATATGATATGTGTGTGCTGTGTGTTTTTTTAAGCTCTCGCGGGTACTTACATTTGTGCTGTTTAGCTTCCTTCGCGGTATTTATCATGTCATTGTAGTCTTGTTAAAGTTGTAGCAACGTTTCAGCAGAATCTACACAGAAGCCTGATTGATGGCAGATGAGATTCTGCTGAAAACGTTGCTACAACTTTAACAGTACTACAAACTGACGTGGGATAGATACCCGCTTGGAAGCTGAACAGCACACATTAAGTACCGCGAAAGGCTTAAAAAACATATTAGGTTTGTTTGTTTGTTGGGGTGTTTTTTGTTTTTTCTTTTTTTTACGAGTTGTGAAATTTGTTTGTTTTAAGAAAGGGGAATGTCTTTAAGGGGGGGGAAACTTCCAAAAAAAAACAATTTCTGGAGGGGGGGGGGAGGGGTAGAATGTTAGATTCAAATCTGAGCTACTCACCATCAAATACCCTGAACACACTTGTGAGTCTTAACTCTTGTACATAAAATATTGATTCTTAATAAAATAAACACTCACACATTTCTGCTGGATAGAAATTCCTCAATATATGGAAAAGTGAACAAAACAAATGCAGAATGATGATGGCAAACTAAATAATTTTTTTGGGGGGGGAAGAAGGAAACTAGGTTCTTTGGCAGCCAGGCATTCAGGAAAGTGAATTGTACTTCCACACTACCTCCCAATGAGTCTGTGTACAGGTTTTCCACTGTGTCAACAAACTGCAATCTAAAATATCCCTGGAGAGTCCCCCAACAATTCAGACTAGATTTTGAGAAGATGAAGGAAATAAGCCATTTGCTCTTGACTGCACTGTGACAAATACAGGTCCAGCTAGTTGTGGCTGGGACCACAAGAATGCACTATTAACACTATCGTCCATTGAACTGTGTGTGCCTGAACTATTTGATACAACCAGATTAGCCATGATGAGTTTCACATAAGATCAGGTGGATCTTATCACTTCACAGGGAATTATTGAAATCAATGTAATGCTTTTCTAGCAACTGTATTTAGCTTAACGTTGTAAGCATTCCAAACATAAAGAAAAGAGCAGGTAAAAGTGTGTATTATGAGGAAGGAGCACTAAAATTGTACAATTTGTTTTAGAAGATGTATATTAATAAAACACAGAATGAACTGATTGATATTAAGCCTTGGATACTAGGATAGAAATTCATTCGGAGAAAACACACCAGAAATTAGTACTGTGAGCTTTAAATAAAATGGCTCTTGGTGGTGGAAGATAATAAGTAGGTTATTTAGTGGTTCTGAGGGAAAAAAATGAATTCCCCAATATATTAGTTCAATTTAGTTCCTCAAAGTCAACAATTATCAAAATGGGATTTCAAAGCTCCTTTTGAATTACATTAAATAAATTCCAAAGGGGAATAATCATTTAATTTTGTTACCAGTCTATTACTAAGATTAAAAGACAGGGTTAAGAAAAGTGAATGATTTTCTATTGGCAGACTTGCACTCATGAGGGGATTTCTCATTTTGTAAGCTTACAATTCATATCAGACAGGCTGGTTCTTTTCATATCAGGTTTGATGGATGTTTTCCCTTAGGTAAGAGCCCTCTTATTTTCTAAGTGTCATGTGGTAGATAAAAGTTCAACAGCTGAAGCTTTTCCTATCAGTGCCTCTCCATACTTCAAGGCTGTTAAAGAACAGTACTCTGACAAAAAAAATGACAACCCATTTAGCTACCAGACCCTACACAATTTGGAGATTGGTTTCAGAAAAATATAGTACCAAGCAACCGGTGGANTGACAACCCATTTAGCTACCAGACCCTACACAATTTGGAGATTGGTTTCAGAAGAATATAGTACCAAGCAACCGGTGGAGAATAAGGCATCCACACATTTTAAGAAATTTTAAAGGAATATGACCAAATCATGATAATTAATAATTAAAGAAATTATTGACACAAAAATGTTTGAAAATATTTCAATCTCTGAGGTTTCTGTCCTCTTAGCAACATAAGATGGCAGTGAAGAATATATAAATTAGGGGTCCCCAAACTTGGCAACTTTAAGACTTGTGGACTTCAACTCCCAGAATTCTCCAGCCAGCAATTCTGGGAGTTGAAGTCCACAAGTCTTAAAGTTGCCAAGTTTGCAGACCTCTGATATAAACAAAGAAGAACTATCAGCTATAAACTGGGGGAACAGCTGTAGTTAGTCAAACAGTGTTTCAACTTCAATAGCTTAACTGAAGGATCAAACAGAATTTGGGTTTTTAGAGGAGGGAGGAAACCGAGGGGGTGAACTGATAAATAAGTCAAAGGCCATTAGGCCAAACTATGAATGCCATCATTCAGCTGAAACAGGAAATGATCTGCATTTTGATCTATCATGGTATGCCATGGCTTGAGATGTTCCAGAATCAGCACAGCAGGCAGTTAACATTTGGGCTACATTTAGAGATTGTTACAAAGATAGCAGGAAGCTTCAAGAAATCAACAAAAGGGTTTCTAAACCAGCTGTTGTTTACCCCCACTTATCAACTCTATAAAGCAAATAGGGGCAATAGGTCAATAAGTAGAAGATATGTTTTGAATTTAGAGGTTGCTAAGCTTCAATACTTATCTTGCTTCCCAGCTAAAAGAATCCCAGGTAAGAGAGTTGAAATAAGCTTATCTTTCTCTTGCACACCAGAGAATTGCTGTCAATCAAACAGCAATCAATATTAGGTAATTTTGCTGGATACATACATCACTCCAAGCCACCAGTCCTATGTAGACAATATTTACATATAGGACTTGTCATCAACAATGAGGAACATCTCCTTTCTCCAAATTGTACTGGAGAAATACCTGAATACCTGTATTAGATGGTGCACCTTGATCTCTGCAAGAAGAGATAATTTCTGGTCATGAATTGGGCTTAGTGTAATGTTTGAACACAGCCAAGTTTGGCTTACACTAACCATGATTAATAAAGCAATATTTTGTTACTTGAAATTACTTTTGTACTTCATTTTCTTTGTGTCTCAAAATGTTGCTCTACATTAGAGATCACAGAAACAAAGCTTTTATAGAGCCTTAAAATACTACTTATAGTAAAATATTTGTAAAATATTTAGTACAGCAGCATGAACAGTTGAAGCAGCAAGAGTTTTCTGGTGTTTGCCCTCCACCATAGAACCTTACAACAGAGGTGGTATTCAGCAGGTTCTGAACAGTTCTGGAGAACAGGTAGAAGAAATTTTGAGTAGTTTGGAGAACCTACTCCAAATACCACTTCTGACTGGCCCTGCCCCCATCTATTCTCTGCTTCCTGAGTCCCAGCTGATTGGGTCTTCTTTTGTTACCCTGCACAGGAGAATGGAGCTGGAAAGCAGGTTAGTGGGGTGGGGAAGGAATGGGATTTTGTAGTAACCTTCCCCTGGGGTGGGAATGGAGATTTTACATTATCCTTCCCCTGCCATGCCCACCAAGCCATGCCCAACAAACCATGCCATGCCCACCAAGCCATGACCATAGAACCAGTAGTAAAAAACATTGAATCACACCACTGCTTACAACCCAGATGGCATAATTTGGAGATTCTGATCTAACACACAACTTTTGCCAGTTTAGCCCAAATAAATGAATTAACTCAAATTATACACATATTAAATTTCCTGATCGCAGAAACAGAAAAAATTGCCCCTGAGCCATCTAGATCCATTCATAGTCACCCTTTCAGCCATTTTTTTTTGCTGGAATATTCTTTGATTGTTATGGTGATAAACCAAGTAATATATGAGATGCTTTGTCTTTCTTATTGGATTATAACTTTTTTTTTAAAAAAAAGTTTTTTTCTTAATATAAAATACAATGAAAATGAAGACAATGTGAAAAGTAAAGGAAAAAGGGGAAGAGATAAGAGTGAAGGAAAGGGGAAAAGAAGACAATAACTTCCAACTTTTTTTCAGAGCAGTAAATTACATAGTCAAATTATAATCTGTACTTTTTATTTATATAAGAATAGTAAGACACTTCTATAACTATTTATTCAATTTACTAAATTTGCTTACCATCCTTCTGGCACTGAAATAATTTAATAATCAAAACTCAAAATCAAATATTCATTTTTATCTCTTTCAAACAAAGTCCAGGAGCTGTTTCCAGGTGGAAACAATGCTAGTTATAGTTTATTCCCCTAATTAAAAGTTAACTTTGCCATCTCTGCCAATTTCATCACTTTTTCAATTCATTTTCCATCTTATCAGATTATGTCTTAAATTTCAAGAAATTTAATGAAATCTTTCCAAGAAGACTAGAATTTCACTAATCTAAAGCTCTTTTCCATTTTTCCACATTCCTCTTTTCCACAGAATCTTTCAAGGAGGTTCCCTGACCCAAATGTTTTATTGATTCTTTTTCTAGGTTTTTTTTTAATATTTCTCATAAGACTTGCTGTATGGAGGAGGTTTTTATCCTCAATGAGGTTTATATGTAAAATAAAGTTTCAATAATGCTTTCTGGTAAATTACTCTACTGGCCTCTTGTTTCCCAGGCCCTCCTGGAATCCTTTTCAAAAACTGATGTGAATATTCATCTTCTATTGTCTTTTGGTAAGAAGTGTGATTCTAAATGACATTTTAAAGTTCCAGCAATCTTACATTTGAGTAAAGATTTATTGAACAAATTAACTATCATCAATTTACTTGCATTTTGGTTTCTTTTGAAAAAAAATGGAATTGGGATGTGGAGTGTTCAAGAGTTATAATGGAACATTGTAATAAAAACCAACATTAATATTAGTCATCTATATTTATCTCCCCTTTCTGCTTCTAGGAAACACAATGCATTTGTCAGCCAAATATATAAAAACATAAAAATACTACAGAGGAATAGTTAACATTGTACAGAGGAAATAGTAAGTCATTTCCTGAGTGCAGTCATCACTGCATCACCCAATCATCAGTAAGTGATATAAATCATGCCTTCACCCAGCAATGGCTGGATGACTCTAGGAGACCCTATAAGGCAGGGGTCGCCAACCTTTTGGATCTCAGGGCCAACAAACTAATAATTTTAAATTCTGCAGAGCACTAATATGAATTTTGACTGATGGTAGCTTGCCGACGTTTTTCCAGGATCTCTGCAGAAAGCAGCAGAGACCCTGAGAAAATCCCCAAAAAAGTCTGAAGGAAAATTCCCCACCCCATTTTCTTACTGATCGATCATTCTTTAACATCTCCAGCTCCATTCTCAGGGGGAGGGAGACTTTTGGCTTCATGCAAGGAAAGCAACAGAAGCAGCAGAAGCCTTTCTTTCTCTCTCCCAAACTCTGCCAGAAATAAGTCTTTGCCGGCACAGCCTCTTGGAGCAGGATGCCTTGCAAGGTCCCAAATACTCATTTCTGGTAGAGTTTGGGGCAGAGAAAGACTTTTGCTGCTTTCCTTCCATGCAGTCAAAAGCAGAAGAAGAAAAGCAGAAAGAAGCAGCCCAGTGGCCAGGCCAGGCATATGGGGCACGTGGGGCAAGTTCCTCCCCTCTGCCCTTTTCCCCTTCCCCTCACTACCTCATGTTGTTCACAATGCAAGTGACACAAGCCTTGTGTTCTCACTGGCCACGTGGGCAGTGCAGCCTTGTGTTCCCATGCAACCTGGATTAATTGCTTTCAGAGGGAGAGGGTGCTTTGGGGATGACATTTCTCTGTGGACCACCAAAATTTTCTCGTGGACCACCAGTGGTCCCCAGCCCACTGGTTGGCGACCACTGGTCTAGGTTAACTTCAATTTCTATAGCAGATTCCACTTCCTCCAGAAGATGCAGGATAACCACTTGTGATGACTTGAAGTTCACCAACAACTGAGGAGTTCTTGTTTTAAATGTTGCAGTAGCAGTAGGGAAGCCCATTTCTTATCAAGTTATACAATACCNCCAACAACTGAGGAGTTCTTGTTTTAAATGTTGCAGTAGGGAAGCCCATTTCTTATCAAGTTATACAATACCAGTGCTGCCTCATTTAAAGCTCAATGCTTTAATTCAATCTGAGGTTACTCTGGTTCACAAGGGCTATCATAGCTTCCTTCTTCACACTCATCCATATGATCAAATTGTCAGGGTTAGTTTGAGGTTCCTAAGTGGAACCTGCATGCAACAGTTTCATTGGATTCTTGCCTAGCAAAGAAGAAATATAGAACTGTACCACTTCAGACTTACTCAAAACTATCTGAGGTCTATTCTATGGGCATTGGGTAAAATCAGGGACAAGTTCCTAACCTGACAAGATAATAAGAACAACATTCTTTCCATTCTCACCTGCTTTGTCTACTGTAAATTTGATTAAGCTTCATGGATTCTCCACATATTAAATTATCTGCAGATACCTACACAACAACTTTCTCTAACCTGTATAGGTTGTATTTCAAGTCCCATAATACCCAACCAACATTCCAAGTCTGGAGACAGCATACCAGGGAAAGTTGATATATATTCATAGTATATGTGCCATGGAAACTGGAATGTTATCTATCTAGTACTTAATAATTATTTAGTAGTTTGTCCATTAAGTAAGCTGATATCTAACTCTACTGAGTAGAAAGACTTAGAAAGAAATAAGCCAGTCAGAGTCCAGCAGTGTTGTGTGAACAGTTACTTCAAATGTCTACATGGTCACAGCTCAGCCAGTCAGGCTAGAAAGTCTGCTCTGCAGGAAAGAATCAGTAATATGCAATGCCCGTTTTTTGAACTATTACCATCTGGCAGACGGTACAGAATAATAAAAAACAAGGGCACATAGGCTGAAAAACAGCTTCTATCCCAGGGCAGTAACTCTTTTGAATTCTGCTGTATAGTGCAGTGTTGGTGTGGTGTCAGGGGTTTCCAGTTCAATGTGGGAAGGGTGAAGGATGTGTGTTCATGTTTATTTTCATGGTCATGGTCATGATGTGCACTAAAGATGGTGTCTGATTTCGTTGTACGAGGTGCAATGACAAAGTAATCTAACTAACTGCTAATCAAAAATGCACAGCATTCTGCTTTGTTTTTTGTATGCGAAATTCTAAATGGCTTAATACCTTTATATATATACATGAAAAACCAATAAGAGGTGGAAGAGATGAGTAGAACAGTTGCTCTGAGCAACTAGACTGGTGACACCCATACTTCAAACTGGCTTAGCTAACTTGGCTGATCCTAGATCCTAAGGAGGGTCAGATCTGATGAATTTTTGAATGGAAAGCTACCAGGAAATGTCGACCACAATTGGAAGTTGATGATAGATAGATAGATAGATAGATAGATAGATAGATAGATAGTACAAAATTTTTTATTGGTCCAAGTGTGATTGGATATACCAAGGAATTTGCTTTTGCGTGCTATGATCTTCAGTGTACATTAAAAGAAAAGATAACTTTTGTTCAAGGAATTATAAGCGGTACAACACTTAATGATAGTCATAGGGTTACAAATAAGCAATCAAATCATTACTAGGAGACATATAATTGAAGGGTACAAGCCAACAAAGTTACAGGAGATGTGATAGGAATGATGAAGAAGATTAATAGTAACAGTAATGCAGACTTAGTAAATAGTTTGACATATAGAGGAATTATTTGTTCAGGGCAGAGTGATGGTGGTTCAGGGAAAAAAATGTTCTTAGTGTCTAGATGTTCTGGTGTGCAGTGCCTCTATAGCGTTGTTTTGAGGAGTAGGAGTTTGAAACAGTTATATGTCCAGGATGTGATATTTTTCACAGGCCTCTTGTGACTCGTCAGTATTATAGGTCCTCGATGAAGCAGGGTTACCATAGGTAGTAACTGTTTTTTCTGCAGTCCTAATTATCCTCTGAAGTTCTATGTATGGCTTGTTGGTTGCAGAACCAAAATGTCTGGTGGTGGTTTGCCAGTTATAAGGTGAGATAACAGGACTCAAATAATCCTCTGCCTTAGAAAACTGTATCAGCAGCTCTTGGGCCAGTTTGAGCTTTCTTGGAGATTTGGCGATAGAAAGAACATTCGTTATTCTGCTTTGTGATTTTTGATGTTGAGGTGTCCATTTTAGGTCTGAGATATGTTAGAACCTAGAAGATTTGAAGGATCTCTACTGTTCATACTGGTGTTGTCTAGTATTTGTAAGAGGTGTTAGTATGGATTCCTAAAACCCATTTCTACAAATTTTGAGGTTAGTGTTCAGTTCCAGATTGTTCCGTCGCACACGAAGGGCTAGTTGCGTTCCGAACCTCCTGTCTGTATGTGGATTCGTTGTGTGGTCGTCGAATTGAGAACCAATCACTGTTGCGTCGATCCTGGCAAATTCGTATTTTAACAGGATGGATCGTTATATGGAAATAACATAGAATTGCACCTTATGATTTGTTTCTAGATCAAAATTTATATTTATTTTTATGCAGGTGTGCAAGGCAGCATATGAATAATGCCTCCCCAGTTTCTAACAACAACCTGTGATGGTAGGTTACTCAATTTGCCTATTACTTGGTTTCCATTTCCCCCCAAATCTGTCAAGCTGCCATCACACTTTGCTGCGATTGCTGCCTTCACTGATGCCAGACTGCCATGGTAATTGTGGGGGAAGGAGCTGTAGTGGGAAGGCGGGAGACATAGTAACAGAAAAACCACATTGATTGCCAGCCCATTTGCTGACCGATTCCAAGGCCACAAGCCTGGGAAATGATACAAGAGACGCAGGGGGTCACCAAGACCAGAACTATTACCAAAATTAATACGTTTGAATCAAATTGTTGATTAACAAGCGAGCGATCGATAACGGGGAAGAACCAAAGGGGGAAAGTAAAGTAGGCAGCTTTTGTGCACAAATCTCAGATTCATGCTTTTCTCGGTTTTTGTAAGCAACTTGGCTGGTAATAAAATTATTCCTTTTCACTACAAACATTGTTGAAGGCATCTTCTTTATGAATGGCCCAGATTGGGACAAGCCGACACTATCCCAGCAATGCTCTACAGCAGGGATGTCAAAACTTGTGTCATCACAGGTGGTGTACATGCATATTGGGACTTTTCCTCCCTTTGCTAAACTTGGGGTGTGCGCCAGCACATGACACAAGTCTGGCCTGAAGGCTGCACAAGTTTGACACCTGCTTCTACAAAAACTATTTTCACCCAATCAGAGCTAGCATTAGGAAAATGGACAAACAACAGATCAGTAATGAATTTTGGAATACAGATTTTCTTTTACACCCTTGCCCATATAATTCAACCAAAATGTAAATATATGTTGATTGAATATAATATATTATATAATATATATATCTCCGCTCATTATATATATAATATATATATATATATACTACTATACATACTAATATATATTTATTACATATAGTATATACTATAATATATATACTATATATATATGATATATATATATATGCATATATTCAATATAACTATATTATATATATATATATATATATTATATATACTATATGTATATGTGATTTTTTAAGCTTTCGCGGGTACATACATGTATGCTGTTCAAGGCTTCCTTCGGGTATTATCCACACATCATTGTAGTGCTGCTTAAAGTTGTAACCAACGTTTCAGCAGAAACTCATCTGCCAATCATCATCAGAAGCCTTTATGAGGCAGATGGATTCTACTAAAGTTGCTACAAGCTATTTAACAGCACTACAATGACGTAGGATAATCCCCTTGAAAGGAAGCGAAAACAGATTATATATATATATTATATAGTAAATATATATTATATATTTATATAGTATATATACTATATAATATCTATAATATATATGGTGTGATGTGGTGTGTGGTGTGGTGTGTGTTGTGTGTGTGTGTGTGTATGTATATGTCATTGTATATGTATCTTTGGTTATTCGGGTTTTTCTTCCCGCGTAGAATGGAAGTATCTAGGCAACGTTTCGATTGAAGTCTCATTCATCAATCATATAAGAGTCTTGTTTCTTCAGCTCTGCTTCTCAGCAGTTAGGCACTCTGAGGAAGCACAGAGCTGAAGAACAGCCGAAGATGTTTGAACTGAGACTTCATCAACGTTCTTAGATACTTTCCAATTTCTATGTGGGAGAAAACCGAATAACCAAAGATCCACATACAATTACTCTCGAAAACCTCAGAAAACAAATATATGTTATATGTATATATGTGCTGTTCAGCTTCCTTTGGTTATATACCACGTCATTACCCGGAAGGGAAGACTGAACAGCACACATGTAAAGTATCCACAAAAAACTTAAAACACCACACACACACACACACACAGCCCACACACACACACACACACACACACAAACCTATATATATCTGCCTGTGTACAGACTTATATTTATATTACTATTATAATTATATGATATATGATGTAATATATAGTGTATATACTATATATATGTCCCAGCGGAAAGGAAAAACACAACACTGCACCAAACTTCCTCACATACCTCAACACCATTACCCAAAATACAATGTCACAACGGAAACAGTAGCCAACAATCAACTTCCCTTCCTAGCATGTTCCAGTTGGATACAAAAACATTCATATAGGCTCGCCTAGGACCAACACGCAATATCTACCAGAAAAGAAAAAACATACAGAACCGCTATCTACACACACTCTCACACCATCTCGTCCCAAGCACAGATCACATTCCGTAGCCAAGACATTCATCTTCCAGAACAAAAAACGCTTAGCGTCGACGGTCAACTAACCCTCAAAATCAACTCTACCACACCTGCTCACTAACTGTACTACATCCACGCAATGGGATTTCCGAACGAAGAAGAAGAGTTACTCTCACCGTCAATCCAAAAAAAAGAAACCACCCACCCGAAAAGCCAAGACCAGAGAACAAGAGAATGCAAAGCACTTCTCACACTATATAAAAGGACTAACAACAAAATCAGCAAGATCCTCCAAAACACAACATTTAAAACAGCATTCTGCACAAACAGAAAAATATCCGACCATCCTAAGACAACCCTAAGGACAAAAATCGAGGTAGAAAACCAAGGAGGTAATACGAAATCCCTGCCCGCCATTTCCACCCACATACATCGGGACAAAACTAACAGAAGAATAAGTGCACACATGAAGAACCAAGAACTCAATCTAAAAAAGAAGAAACCGACCTTCTTCCCTAGTCCAACACCTCAAGCCACAGGACTGAGATTGATCTTTAAAAAATACAGAACTATCACCCAAATGACCAAACACTTCAACAACAGCTTATATCAGAGGAACCTAAATACCGAAAGAATATGCCCACAACAGCATGAATAATGAGCGATCCCCCTAACAACCATTTGGAAACTTGCCTCATCTAATATGGTACCTAACCATGAAGAACTGTCGATCGACCAGACCCACATCCACCGAGGCGCCACACAAGTTGCTACCACCACACTTCACACGTAGAAAAAAGACTCACACCCACACAGAAGATGAGACATGGACACGGACCAGAAGCGGGTATCCTGCACTGCATCCACCTACCCAACTTCAACCTACATGAAGCATCAACTGCACCACTGAAGATTGGCACGACCACGAACGCGAAGCCAAACCAAACAGGATCACAGCTCCCAGTGTGCATCCGCCCAGCAACTAAGACTAACCTGAGCACAACCAAGCCCACCTGAAACCAGAACACACCCAAGCAATCAGACACACAGCAACACCCCATTACCATATTCCAGGAACACAGCCAAACCCCGCATACCAATGGAACACACCCCTACCAGATCAGAACACAGCAACCCCCACCCATCAAGTTCCACCCCCACTAGCAGTTTTAAAGGAAGAAGCAGCTGGCAAACTCAACATTACTTGAGAAGCACAGAGCCGAAGAAGAAAAAGTGCTGGAAGATGATGAATAGACTTCATCGAAACAGTCTCCTAGATAACTTCCAATTTTACGCGGGAGAGAAAAACCCAAAGAATAACCTCCAAAGATTCCACATACAAATTACCCAGCCAGAAAACCGTCAGAAAATATCTACTCTATCTATCTATCCTAATCTGTTTCTATTATCTATTCTCCAGTCTTGCTTTCTATCAATCAATCAATCTCCTAATCAATTCTATCAAATCTAATCCTAATTCTACTATGGGGCTGCATCTCACGCACACGCGTGAACGCACAGCACAGACCTACTCATCCATACATTGCTCTACCGTCGCAGACTGGCAGCTCCGTAGGTCCGACACCTCAGCAGCCAACACCGAGACTTTGAGATTGAAGATTATTTAAAAGCCTTCAGTAAAATGAAGTCAAATTCCAGACAAGTGAGGTTACTGACCTATAATTTCATCATACCTCTGTGGGACATAGCTAAACTATGTGTGCTCATGCAAAGGTTAAAAAAAATTAAATATGTTTATGAACTAGGATATTCTCTCACCTCAAGAGGGCAGCTCTGTTCTTCCTTTCTGTTCCAAAGAAGTGCCAAGTTTGTGAGCTAGAGAGGAGAGCCTGGTTTCCTGGACACTGGGAAACATTTGAAGGAATATGTTTCCCACCTCAGGGAGGGAAATGAGGTGAACAGTGTCTGTTATATAAAGACTTCCTTAGTTTCAGAAGGTATACAGAAATTCTTTATCCTGTAACTGTCCCTTGAAAATCAGCATGTTAGCTTTTGAGAGAAATGTTCTGTTTACTTGTTTCTCATGGTGTTCTTTCTATTCATTTCAGATTGGAAAATTCCCTTTCCTGTATAGGCAAGGTCTGGAATGTTCTCATAGAAATTTTGAATTAGGGATGGCAGAAGATTGCAAATATGATTCTTGTTTAAGGAGACAAAATAAAGGAACAAATGCTATAGCTAAATGCTACATGTTCTGATGCCAATGTCAATCTGATCCTTCTTCCTTTAATCTAAGCAAATTGGTCATTGTTAAGCTCCAATAACAGAGAAATCTATTAAGTTCATGTTCCTCGTTANAGCAAATTGGTCATTGTTAAGCTCCAATAACAGAGAAATCTTTTAAGTTCATGTTCCTCGTTAAATCACACACACACACACCCCTTCCTACTTTCCACATCAATGTCCATGTTATCCTCTATACTGTGACAGCTGTAGCTTTTGAGTGGTTTTGAAGTTGCTACAAAAGTAAACTTTGGTTTTTAATTCATGCTAATTATAAGTTTCATTAAAAGCTGCTAAGCAGAATTGGTAGTGAGCATCAATGACTTTTAGCAATTCAGACACAGAATTTTCTAACCCTGATTAGAAGTATCTGGGGGGATGTGATGACTCTGTGGTTAGGATGCTGAGTCTTAGACAATTAAAGGTCTACAGTTTGGCAGTTTGAGGCCTAAGTGCTGCAAGATGGAATAAGGTTCCGTCACTTGTCCTGGCAACCTAGCAAATTCAAGCAGGTGAACAGGTATCATATTTAAGCATGCAGGAAGGTAATGGCATTCCATGTGTTGCCATAGTCTGTGCTCCAGCGTGAAGTCATGCTGGCCACATGACTGTAGAAACAGCTCTGGACAGTGCTGGCTCTTTGGCTTAAGAGGCAGAGATAAACATTGCCCCCTAAAGTTGATCACAACTAGCAGGATAAAACCTTTCACTTAAAAATATGAGCAATTAAATATGAGCATATTGGCATGCAAGATAAGGACCTAGCAGCTGAGCTATTGCACCAGAGCTCAAACTCTACTTCTGTGCTTGAAGAACAAAGAAGAGCTCTACTACCTCAGATCTTGTTTTCTGTACAATATATGAACAGATTATTAAAGTTGGAAGTGACCTTGTAGGTCATCTAGTCCAGGGGTCACCAACCTTTTGGACCTCAGGGACCACCAAACTCATAATTTGAGAGGGGGGGGGAGAGAGGGAGAGAGGGAAAGAGAGAGACAGACTTTTAGCTACATACAAGGAAAGCAGCAGAAGCTTTTCTTTCTCTCCCCCAAACTCCACCAGAATGGCACAGCCTCTTGGAGCAAGATGCCTTGCAGGGTCCCAAAGACTCATTTCTAGTGGAGTTGGGGAGAGAGAAAGAAAGACTTTTGCTGCTTTCCTTGCATGCAGCCAAAAGCAGAAGAAAGAAGTGGAAAGAAGCAGCTGTGTGGCCAGGAGAGGTGCATGGAGCGAGTGGGGCAAGTTCCCCCCTCTGCCCTTTCCCCCCACCCCTCAATACCTCGTGTTGTTCACAATGCAAGTGACTCAAGACTTGTGTTCCCACAGGCCATGTGGGTGGCACAACCTTGTGTTTCCGTGCAACCTTGATTAATTGCTTTGGAGGGGACATTTCTCTGTGGACCACCAAAATTTTCTCACAGACCACTAGTGGTCCCCGGCCCATTGGTTGGCGACCAATGATCTAGTCCAACCCTCCACCCAAACAGGAGACCCTACACCATTTCTGACAAATGGCAGTCCAATCTCTTCTTGAAAGTCTCAAGTGATGAATAAATGGTCCCAGCTTCCTTTAGCCTTGTTGGAGCCCCATGTGCTGCTGATTGTTGGAGAATAACATTACCAACTGAATTTGGGAGAAATCAAAACTCCTTATACTTCTGTTTAATTGATTTTGGAACAGAACTGCATGTTTTGGGAGACTATCTCAGAACAATCATAACAACTTTTGGCAGTTACTTCCCCTTTTAGAATTTGAGAGCTAACATAGAACAGCAGCAACTACAGCAGGAATGAAATAACTCCCATTTGAGCATCACCTCAGTTTCAAATTCACAGTCAGCTTTTACAAACCATTCTTCTCTCAGTGCCAACTTCCCAGCTGCAATGTGGAATTCATTATTAAGATGCACTATATAAATGTTAAGTCTCATTATTAATTTCATGACTGGACACATTTGGGTCCAGCCATCAGCTTGGGTTTGAGATGGAATCTGGACTGTACAGAGAGATAGAGGTCAGCAATGCTCTACATTTGGGGTTTTCGTTGCACAGGAAGGATGTAGCTTCCTTCCTGGTGCACTCAGGTTATAGCCAAAGGCAACATTCATTTCTCAAAGCAAGGCTGCAAACACAAGGCTTAATGTTTACTGTGGAGGAGCCAGATGGCTTTTATTTTCAAGGAAATCTTTTTTTGTGGAGCACTTATTCCCAGAGCACCACAACCCCATCACAGATGTTGTCATCTGTACATCACAGATGTTGTCCTCCACAACATTTACAGCTTCAAAGCAAACACAACAACCCAGTTCTATAGGATTTCTTCTGTTAACACTGATGACCAGGGAGCAGCTCTGGTGTGCAGTAAAACAGTGCCAGACATATTCAAAACCTTTCATTTTTAAATAGAAAAGTGTTTTTATAAAGCCAGTTTTGCTGGCTGTTAGCAATGCCTTGGCTTGACAAAGTTTCTCACCATTTCTCTAGCCATTTTAGGAGACAGGTCAACATAAAGAAATTCCTTCCATTCTAAAAATCTCCATTTCAGCACATCAAGTGACTACAAAATTGTGCTGCCTTCTTGCACAGACAATAGTTCCAATTTGGTCCACACAGAACAACACTGAGTATCAGTATGATGTAGTAGCTAAGCAGTGGTGGGATTCAATTTTTTTTTACTACTGGTTCTGTGGATGTGGCTTCGTGGGCATGGTGAGGCTTGGTGGGCATGGCTTAGTCAGCATGGCCGAGGAACGATACTGTAAAATCTCCATTCCTTCCCCACCCCTGGGAGAAGGATACTGCAAAATCCCATTCCCACTAACCTGCTTTTCAGCTCTGTTCTCCTGTCCAGGGTAACAAAAGAAGACCCAGCCAATCAGCTGGGACTCGGCAGGCAGAGAATAGATAGGCAGGGCCAGTCAGAGGTGGTATTTGCTGGTTCTCCGAACGACTCAAAATGTTGCTACCGGTTCTCCAGAACGGATCATGACCTGCTGAATACCACCTCTGTAGCTAAGGCATTAGGCTAGAAACTGGGAGACCATGAGTTGTAATTCCACCTTAGTCTCAAAGTCAGCCTGGTAACCTTGGACCAATCATTCTCAGTCAACCCAGGAAAAGAGGCAGGGCAAACCACTTCTGAAAAAGCCTTGCCAAAAAAACCCCCACAGGGAATAGTCCAGGCTGTTACCAGGAGTGAAAAAACTCAAAGGCACAAAACAGCAACAAAGTATACCATTACAGCAGAGGGAAGAAGCATCCTAAAAGCTTGCAGAGTGTTAATGTAGAACAACCTTACCAGTTTGCTTTCGAAGAAAGGATATTTCATCGCTGACTGCATCTATTATAACTACAATTTTACTAGACTAGCTACAAAAAAACATCCCATTCTTAAAATTTAAAATGTGCCTATTTGCCCCAAATGGCTGGGAATTCCAGCTATTATACAGATCAACTGCAAAAAATGCAATGAACCCATTTCACTTTGTGTACCTGATGCAAACAAGTCATGTAGCATGTGATAGGAGAATGGGTGGTGAAAGTACCAGCAAGCCCAATCTGAGGGACAGGTTTTCTTGGATGCAATATTATAAGCAATCTAGCAAGTCTTACAACCCGTCACCAATTGTGGATATTTTTGATGTTTGACACTAAAATGGCAATCTACATTCGCCATATAACCAATATGTTATTGAAAGACCAATGCATCTTAAATCCCACATCAATGGGATCATACTGTGGTTCAAAAAGGCTCCCCATAGCACTCTATTTACCAAAGAAATGAAACAAGAGTCTTTGGGCCTTCCATCTGAATGCTTAGAAACTTCTGCATTTGACTGAATGAATGTTGAAAGGGCCCTGAGCTGGCCAATAATCTCAGTTATACTGCTGCTACCACTATGAATGATATGGCTAGTCCATCCTTGTATGAATCAGAAGCAGAACCCAGGCTATTGCTCAGGGGCCAGATTATTTCCTGACTGACAGACAGACAGACAGACTTATTTATTAATTTATTTATATCCCACCTTTATTATTTTTACAAATAGCTTAAGGTTGTGATCATATCCAACACATCTCCCTATTCTTATTTTCACCACAATATCTCTGTGAGGTAAATTGAGCAGAGAGAAAGTAACTGCCACAAAGTTACCCAGATGGCTAAGGCAGAACTTGATTTCACAAATCTGCTGTTTTCTAGTATGGTGGTTTAACCATTAGACCAAATTGGCTCTCGTGTGTATGTGTGTGTATATACGTGTATGCAAGGAGGGGAGGTTATTCTAATTCTGGTATTTGCATAATCAAGCATATTTCTCAAATCTATTACCACTTCAAGTCATCTCTGTAAGCAATTCTTTCAGTCTTAAACTTGGTTTTCTTTATTTTATGTAAAAATGATATATATTGATCTCATATAGTATCAAAACAGATGGATGAATTGTGGCTTATTACATGCTTTATACATTTCCTTAAATCCACATGTCCCCAGGTGAATTAGAATACAGAATGCTGCTCTTAAAATAATACATTAAAAAAAAACTAGTTTCTGAAAAAGGGACAATATCATACTGTAAAACTCAAGGCGAGTTGCCTTTTACACAGAGGCTGATCTTCATCAGTATTGTACAAGCCTTGATACATTGTTAAATTTTCACATTATTTGGAAAGTATTTCTTTTCATATGATGCGAATATGGATTGAATAGTTTTTATTGTTATCATCATCATCATGTAGAATACACACAGGTTTCTGGGGCCCTTGCAGGAGTGTTTCATGATGAAAAAACATTGCAAAATGTTCCAAATCATTACAGGGAGTTATTTTCTCTGAAATGCAACTTCTAGCATCAACAGGATATGAAACGTATGCCAGAGACCAGCCTCTTTAAGTATATCAGCTCCTTTCCCCATTTCCTAATGTTCCTTGCCCAACCTTCAAGCTTCCTTTCACAATTTATCTTCACAGAATCCACCAGAAGACATGTTTAAGTAATACTGTATTTTTCTGAATTCTAAATTCTAGTGACTTTGTGCAGGCTTAAAACTAGAAAAGCTTTAATAAGCATAAAGCTAGAAAATATACAAATGGCAATGAATTCCAACTATACCATTTTATCTGGGCATCCTCTCAAAGTAGCTATATGCTAATTACATGTGATAAGTAACAAACAGGAAAAGCATGATGCAACATGACAAATGCATAATGTCCATATAGTATAACCAAATAGAAAAGTAGCGTGTTAAAATGATCAGTAAGACGCAAATAGTAATAACTGTACAGGGCTGTATTAGTAAACAATCAAGAATCCTCGGACTTCCGGTTTCAGCTTCTTCAGCGACAAACCGAACCTCGTCTCTCCGATCCGTGCTTGCCGCTGGAGCACCTTGAGCCAACTGGTTTCGGGCCTAAGCCACCCCGTAGAGGTGGTGAAGAGGGGGGAGATTGCCTGCAGGGTTGAGGAGAGCTGCATCTCTCCTCCCCAGCTGTCCATTATTCCCTTTCCCAAAGGCAGTTGCAGTGGTGGTCAGAAATGGCCACCACAAAGAAGAACTCGACCGGAAAAGAATGTGCAGGAGGAAGATAAGAAGAGAAAGTTTTGGTTGACCGGTCAAACAGCAAAAGCAACAAATAAGGTACCCTGGAAATTAAATTTAACAACATTGTTCCAAAGAAGATTTTGAAGCTGCGAAGGAGAGAGAGAAGGGAAAGGATTAGTTTTTTTCTTCCTTCTTATACTGACAGCTAAGAGACTTAAGCAACAAATTGAAAAAAAAACCACTTTGCCATTAATAGGCATCTAAGGTGAAAATAAGTCAAGGGGTAATAAAGATTTCTGGACATTTAAAGTTTTAAAAGCTGGAAAGGAGAAAAAAGAATAGAGGACAGGATCTGGAAAAATGGAGGAGACTGCCTGGAATTAAGGAATGGAACTATAATTAAAAGGAATTAACAGCAAAATTTTAACAAGATTCCTCAAAGATACATTTTTAGGGAAACTTGGTACAAAATAAAATAGAACTGCAGGAAGAGAAAGTGGAAAAAAGAAGCAAGTGAAACAGCTTGGATTATTTGGATTACTTGGTTGACTTTTGGTTTTTTGCATCTAGATGTACTAAAATTAACTGGGTGGTTTGTTTAAAATTTTTTAAAATGGTATCACTCTTAGAAGAACTGAAAATGGAACTTAAAAAAATGGAAAGAAATGCACAAGAAAGGGAGAGATTATTTTGGCTTCATGTTTAATTCTTAGAAAATGGGAGATTGGAACTATGAGAAGCAACAACAACACTTGCAGAAAGAAGATTGGGACAGAAGATAGAAGATGATATATATATATAATTTTAAGTGGGGGAAAAAAAGAAAGGGAGAAAGAGAGTGAAAGGTTTAAGACTAAAAAAAAAAACACCAAAGAAGAAGAAGGACAATCTGAAAGATAATCACAATATATTAGAAAGCACAGAAGAGGGATTACAGATGAGAGAGTTACGAAGCAGGGTGATGAGGGATAAAAGGGGAGGGAGAAGAAGAGAGGAAGAAGGCAAGGAAAAGAAGTTGTAAAGACAGTAAAGCAAGAACTGGAAGAAACAGGGAAAAGATATCAGGATTGTAATAGATAGTTTTTTAGAGATAATGTGTGAAAATTTAATTGTAAAGGGGATTCTGCAAAGTACATAAGATAGCATTGTTATATTTATAAATAGAAATAATTTCAGAAGATATGATGATGGATAAAATTTTATTGTAATGTAGTGGGATGTTTGCTAATAAATAAATGAATTAAAATGATTGAGAGAATTAAAAGGGAACATTTTTAATTTTAGTATGATTTATAAAAATATAAGTAAGGAAATATGGTGAAAAAAAGAATTAACCATGGGAGTGTATATGTATGTATATATATATATATATATATAATATATATATATATATAATATATATATATATATTATTAATTATTTGCTTGGGCTTTTAGCTTCCTTCGGATTATTCCCACGTCAATTGTAGTTCTGTTTAAGTTGTACCACGTTTCAGCAGAATTCATCTGCTATATACAGAAGCCTGATGATGGCAGATGAGATTCTGCTGAAACGTTGCTACAACTTTAACAGAACTACAATGACGTGGGATAATACCCTGAAGGAAGCTAAACAGCACCTGTAAGTACCCGCGAAAGCTTAATATATTAACTTACTAAACTTATTCTTCTATTAGGTCTGTCAATGTATGTGGGCCGGGCACATACATTGGACAGACTAATAGAAGAATAAGTGCTCGCCTAGAGTGAACACAAAAATGCAGGTAAAAAAGCTGTGAACACACTCCTACACTAGTCCGCAACACATGAAACCACAAGGCACAAGGATACATCAACTTTTTTCCAAAAAAAGAAATGGGCACCAAACCACCCTTAGCCACTATAGAAAATCCCAGCCAACAGAAATCATCAGAGAGCATAGATACGATTGAAAAAAGACCTGACCGCATGAATAGAAGAGATGATTCAGCAGCTGTCATCACTTTGGGAAGCCTGCACTTCATCAAATAGAAAAGATCTCCACACCGAAAAACAGACAAACACCTGCAGAGAGACAGACTCCCTGCTGATGCTCCAACTCAAAACCCCCCACAGGCACCAGGTGAAACCCAGCGTTGCGATGAAGAGGCAGCGTCTTTCACACGAAGCGCCAAGCAGCAGTGAAGCCTCCACACAGAACAGAGTGTTGGCCAGCAATCCAAACAGCCACAAACAGACAGAAGAAACAGAAACACCAATCAATCAAGACTCCAGTCCAGATGAACACGACCCAGGTTAATAGCATCAGAATAGACAGACCTCAAATTTGAAACAGAAGAACCTGTGTGAGACACACTTCCCATACAGAAGCCTGATGACGGCAGATGATATTCTGCTGAAACGTTGCGATACAACTTTAACGACATAGATAACTTAACAAATAGAGTGGATATATTACCTGAGGGAAGCTAAACAGCACGCAAATGTAGATACCTCGCGAGAGCCTTAAAAAAACATATATATATTTATATATAATATATTATCATATATATATATACCTAATATTTACTTTTCTTTTTAAGAATTAGTGTCTATTTAAGAATGTACCGAAGCATGATTCGAATGAAGTTGAATGCTTGGTTGGATATTGAATGCTATAAATCTAAAACTATACATCTGAAGCTTAATAAGATGTCTGATGGATAAAATTAAAGATTTAAAGGTGTCATACTCTATTGGTAACACAGAGGAAATTTAGCTTTCATAAGAAAAGATAAAAATGAAATTGTAACAGACAGACACAAGTATAATATAATGATGGTTTGAACTTGACTTGAGATGAGATAATTAAACAAAGTGAGAAAATTAAGAGGAAAAACTATCTAGAAAATATAAATGGTAATCAGCCATGCGAATAGAATATAAAAATGAGCGCATGAAATTGAATTTTGTGCTGTATGAAAGAAGTGATTTACCTGGACCGAAATGCTATTTCAAAAAGATGTTTTAAAAAAAGATGTTTTATTTGTATTTTGTCTTTGTGAAAACCCAAATAAAATTAAAAAAAAAGAATCCTCAATCAAATATAACCAACTCTGCATCTCCCAAAACTTGTGGATCAGAAGACGCTTTTCAATCCTGCACTGTTAAAATGTTTGTTTGCATTTTTAGCATAAAAGAAATACAAATTGTCATGCACAGGTTCCTTGACCCCAATTTGGATTTATACTGACATGGGCTGAAATAACTCCATCCACCCATCCGTCCATTCAACCATCCATCCATCCATCTATCCATACTTGAAATGATATTGGATGCTGACAATGTGAGAGCNAAAGTTAAGACAGAATAATCACTGTAACATCAAAACGACCCCTTAGGAAAAGCTCCCTGAGTTTGTTCCCTGAGTCACATAATTTTTTTGAATTCTGTGCATTAATACTGAAGATATGGAAATTTACGAGAGAACAGACTTTGTAATTTATCTTTTCAGGAAAGGTTTTAGCTTCAGCAAGCCCGGGGCTTGGTAAAGAGGATAATCTTACATAAGCAGAAAGGAACCTATCCTAATATTAAGTAATGCATTTAGAATTTGAATCTGTTATCTATTTTTGAAAAGTCTCCATAGCCTAAAAAGGGAAAAATGAAGTTATGTTTCTATGTGATCTAGAATAGATGATAAGCTTATGGATTGAATTAATTCCATTTTGGTACTGAATTGGTATTATATGGATTTTTTTTAATTCACATGTTTTTTACATTCATTTATTTAATAGAGTATAATGTGGGCTGTTTTTTAATTGAATAACTACTTTTTATCTGATGCTATCATTGTTCATATTCATTGTTTTTTAAAAAATATATTTAATTTGAATAATTACAAAAGGTTTGTTCCAATGGATAACTGCCTTAAAGAATGTGAAATTCATATCTTTGCATTTTAAAATCAGGCTAATGCAAAAGAAACTTCTATTATGTCTATATTGGATACCTCAAATAATGTTTAATAAGGTTGGATGCAGTTGACTTCTGCTGGAACACTGGTTCCTAAGAGTTTGGTCTCATCTTACTCTTGGCACATTTGGGGCTGAAATCCACAGACTGTTAACACGGTTTTAGATTGATAACTACTGGTTAAAGATCCATATGTTCTGCTTGGCTGTTTCCCCAGCATTTGGAATCTATCTAGACATCAAGAACTGTGAATCTTTCATACATTGGGGATAGCCAAAAAGAATTATTAAACAATATTGGAAGAAGGAATCTATGCCAGACATGCAACAGTGGACTGCTGATAAAAGTGATCTGTTAATATTTGAATTGGGGTTGAGAGTTTTCAAGGAAGCATCAGAGAAGACAACTTTCAAGCAAGTTAATTAGTTTTTGGAGTTACTTTGTGCATTAGATAAATATCTAGGCATTGTCACCCCATTTTCTTCCTTGTAGATTTCAATATTATGAGATTTATTTGATATTGGGATTTTTAAAAGTTTGATGCAGTGAAAAAGAAAATACTTGAAATTGTAGCATTCTTCCTCAGTTCAGAGTTATTTTCAAATGAAGCTGGGTGGCAAATAAATTTAACAAATAAACAAATAAATTGTTTGTAAACAGTCATAAGAAACAGGCACAAGCAGAAAACCACATTGACTCTTACTCATCAGTGGTTGGACAATTGTGTATTTTATTTCACTAACAATGAAGTTCTATGAGTAACACCTAAGCAAACCTAGATAATGTCTTTCCATTTCCCCTTCGCCTCTTGATAGGAGCGGGTTTGAAAGTGGACCCATTCCTCAGGACTTTTATCGCATCCACTTTGTACACTGTAAACTCTGTAAATTTGTAATCTTGTCTTTTTTGGAGGGAGATGGAGTGTTGTTCTGTTTTAGAAATCTGAAATCCACAAGCAATAGAAACACAAGAAAAAAAGATCTCCTCACGATGCAAAGGGAATCACTTTCCACTCTTCTAAAAGCTTGTGTCTTATCCTTGCTAGTAACTCTTTATTCTTATTTATTTTTATGAAATTTATTTCCTTGATACTATGTTTCCCATAATTTGTAAGCAGCCTGCTAAGATACTTCATTGAACTGGTTTATTTTTTTTGTGATTCTAAACCAACTTTATTAAATTTCAAAAAGATACAATATACAAAACGGGAAGGGGGAAGGAATTGATTTATCCTTTCTGATCCTAGCAAATATCAGAAGCTGTCAGCAAGTTCCCCTATCTATCAACATGGCAACCTTCTTCACTTTGGAATGGAATAGAGCAGGATAAAGAATTGGAAGAGATCTTGGAGGTCAATCTAGTCCAACTTCTGCCCAAGCAAGAAACCCTGTACTATTTCTGACAAATAGTTATCCAAGCTCTTCTTTAAAAACTCCATGTTGGATCACCAACAACTTCTGGGGCATATTCCACTAGTTAACTGTTTAATTGCAGGAAATTCCTCCTTAGTTCTAGCTTGGTTCTCTCCTTGATTAGTTTCCATCCATTGCTTCTTCAGGTGCTTTGGATAATAGCTTGACTTCCTCTTCTTTGTGGCTGCCCATTAGATATTAGAACACTGCTATTATGTCACCCCAATCTTTCTTTTCACTAGACTAAATCCAGGTCCTGCAATCATACATATCGTATGATACATATTATCTAGCCTCTAGTCCCCTAATTATCTTTGCTGCTCTTCTCTGCACTCTTTCTAGTCTTAACATCTTTTTTATATCATGTAAATATAATCAATTGAAAAAAATCAATTTTTGTATTGTTGAGTAAACTTTTATTTTTGAAAAGACAGATCCTGTCAACATGTGAATGGCACTGAACCATAAAAGCACAAAAGGGAAAAAAGATGATGGCACTTAGCAAAGCAATAGTATTTTGAAGTGGTATTTGGTCTTTTTTTGTGAACATTTTTTTCTGTTTGCCAAGAAAAAATGGTTTCTCTGATGATTAATTCCACATGAGTAGCACAGAAGGAAAAAATGCACACAATTTCTGCAGCAGTAACACAGTGTCAGCCTTCAAGATTTTAGCCTTCAAGACCTTCACCCTTTCCTTTGCATTTTCGGCTGTCATAAGTAACAGGGGGAGGAGGGGGGATAGTTGTGGGAAGTGAGCTGGAGGTGTTACAAAGTGGAACTGGATAAAATGGGGGAGGGGAGTACATTCTTGCTTAGGTTTCTGTTTCTTGCTTAGATTTCTATTCTCTGCACAGCTGC
>BHFT01022622.1:0-29427 GCA_004320025.1 Laticauda laticaudata
TGTACTCCCCCCCCCAGTTTATACAGTTCCAGTTTGTAACACCTCCAGCTCACTTCCCACAACTTTCCCCCCTCCTCCCCCATTACTTATGACAGCCGAAAGATGCAAAGCAAAGGGAGAAAGTCTGGAAGGCTGAAAATCTTGAAGGCTGACAGTGTCAGCTGCCATGGAGGCCACATTTTACTCTTATGCTTGTGTTGCATATAAGTTTATATGTCATTAGTAGCTGTCATTTTGTAATATTAGTGGGCAGAATTTCTTATTTGTTAATTCATTTTATTTATTTGTTAAATTTATTTGCCACACAAATAAATTAGGGCCACTCTAAGTGACTGACAACAATTAAAAAGGAGAAATGAAAAGAAATGTAAACATAACAATAGAAACAATAGAATCATCAATGAAAATTCAGTGATATAAGAATAAAAGATGGGCACATGATGAAGCAGGGAGAGAAGGTGTACAATTTACTTCAATCAATATCTCTGTGTTTAGAATCAAAAATAAATTTAAGGTCTACAAAAACTACATAAAGGAAATCTTTGATTGTTTGGTTGATGAATTTATTGATTATCTGTCATCAAGTTATTTTCAAAACAGATATTCTAAAGACAATCTATAGTCAGTTCTTTCTGTGACTGAGTCCATCCACCTTGCTGTTGGTCAGCCTCTTTCTTTCTACCTTTCTCAGCATTAGAGCTGAGTCATTGCATAATGTGACTGACGTACAGTAGAATAACTTGAGCCTGGTTATTTGTGCCTCAGCTGAGAATTCTGGTTTCATTTGTTCAGTGATCCATCAATGTATTTTCTTGATTGTCCATGTTATTTTCAAGAGACTTCTCCAATACTATTTCACATCCATTCTTAACAACTTCTTTTAAGTTCATTTCATAAATCTTCTGGTTCTCTATCAGTGAGATTCAGAACTTCAAACAATTTCTGATGTTCTCCATGAAACTTGTGAGTATTTGTCAATACCATATTATGGAAGCAAACAGCTTTCTTTTTCTTCTTTAGCTTAATATGGACATTGTACATGGGCAGTTCATGATTTGTTTCACAGTCAGCACCTGGCCATGTCTACGATGCTATAATTGAGCTCTTTCATCTCTTCAAAAATGATTATTCTCCAGGAAGTTTCCTGAATATAGTATAGAAATTATATTATTTTTGAAAAGAGATGAAAAGAGATGGTGTATTATTTTTGATTATTTATTTATGAATAATCAACATATTTTTGTTTTGCTTTTTTCTGGAAATTGTTCTGGGATATAAGTGATATTATCAATATATCTAAAAGTGCTATCAGTATTGGGTTCCAGTGATCAGTATTATTTTTTAAAAATCTCAGGGAATAAAATCACTATCAGGGAATTAATAGGACTTCAGTTAGCTCAATTGTTTGTCGAATCTTCCAGATAGATATAATTGATCCGTATGGAAACATTTTAAGAATTATTGTGGTCTCCATTAGGTGCTGTTTTATGGGGCATATAACAAATAAAAGTAGGTTGCTCAATCAGAAAATAGGAATTAATCTTTTAAATTTGCATCATCAATTAGCTGAACCATTTTTTCTGACTACTTTTCTTTTAAAACTAAGATTAAACATATAGATTTATATTTATTATCCTATCTTCACTTCCTTTTTCCTTAGGAGCCACTATAACTTCTTAATAAGATTTTCAAACTTTTTCAGTTGGTCTCATTGACAACTCTATTAAATCAAATTTGTTGAATTTGTTCTGAGTGTAACAACTGGTTAGCAACATTGTTTATTTTACCTATCTGTTTTGTTTTCCTGTTATTCATTTTCTAAGCTATTAGTTTAGGAAAGAGTTGGACAAGTTTCAGTTATAGGAAGTTAGTAGGAAAGCTGTTTAAATAATCTGTGCAACAGTAAATGGAATACTTTTAAGACTTTTTTTTTATGGAGAGAATCACTTCCATAAAAATGAACACACTACCAAAATTATTGTTTCTATTTCAAAATGCTCCTGTAAAATTAGAGAAATTTTTTTTATTCATTGGATAAACTAGTATCGCAATTTGTATGGCAGAAAAAAAAGCCCAGAATGAAACTAAAATTGTTGCAGGATGCTACTGAAAGAGGAGGATTTGGCCTACCTGACTGGGAATTGTATTATAGAGTGGCTATTCTGACTTGGGTTAAAGATTGGATAAGTGTCAAGAATAAAAGAATGTTAACACCAGAAGGATATAATTTACAGGCAGGGTGGCATGCCTTTTTGTGGCAAGATAAACAACAAATTCATGGTTATGTTCAAAGGCATTAAAATGAGGCAGGCTCTACTATATGTATGGAAAAAAACTAAATGACAAATTTACATTGAAATACCAACTGGTTATCCACATTAGAAGCGTTAATGTATCCACATCTACTTCATTGAGGGGAGGTCATTACATATGAGGAGATATTAGATGAGAAGGGAGAGTTGAAAACAAGAAAGGAGTTGAAGGATTTGGGATTTGAGATAGAATGGTGGACTTATTTGCAATTACAATCGAGGTGTAGCAAAGATATGAAAGAATGGGGAATCAGTAGACAGAAAACAGATAAAATACTATTAGGAACAGACAAGAAATTGATTAAAAAAATTTATAAAGTATTTTTGGAATGCAAGTTGGAAGAGGAAAAAGTAAAAGAAACGATGTTGGCCTGGATGAAAGATTTTGGATATGGTATAAATTTGGATGATTGGCAAATCTTAAGGGATAGAAACAAAAAAATAACTTTGGTGGTATCATATAAAGAAAATTTACACAAAATTTTTTATCGATGGCATATCCCACCATCAAAATTAGCAAGAAAGTATCCGAAATTATCCCCTAAATGTTGGAAATGCAATAAAGAAATTGGAACATATTATCATGTTTAATGGAAATGCGAAAAAGCCCAAACATACTGATTGAAAATTAGAAATTGGTTAAGCCCATGTCACACTGAACCAACGGATGCAAAGAGGATGTAAAATGGACAAAAAAACTTGCCATCCGTAGGAAAACACGATGCATCTGTTGTGTACTCACTGCGTACGTGTTTCATATGCTCTATTCGTAAAACATCCGTCTACTGCTATTTTATCCGCTCAAAAAGTTTTGAGCTGCACAAAACATTTTGAGCAGATGAACTTTCTGCCGCGTACGATCTGCATCCGCAACACATATGGGCAACAAACGTTCTAAGTCCGTTGTCATCTGTTACACATCTGATGTATCCTCTCGGCATCCTCTGGCCATCCGTGCAACTCACATCTGCTCCAGCGGAAAGCAGAAAGAGGGAGGAAGCGAAAGGTACGCAGAACGTCCACACAGCGTTACTAGCAAGGACATAGAAAGGATGTAAGCAGGTGCATCTCGTATATAAAGGATTAAAACGGACAAAACATTCGTATATGGGATGTATCTTAGATATTTAGGATGTCTGGAGGATGTCTACACTATGTGGAAGGACACCTAGCGGAAAACCGACATTTCCTATAAAAAGGGGGAGGAAATCACCTGGATCTCACTTTCAGTCCAGCAGCCCTGGTGTGCAGACCTTTTCAGCCTTGCCCTTGCTCTTCCACATCATCCATTGATCTCCACCATGGATCATCGCACACTCCTTTTGGTAGCNTGATGGTGGAGCTGAGGAATGAAGACCCTCGTGCATTCCAGCACTTCATAAGGATGCCACCAGCCATGTTTGATGAAGTTGTGGAGTGTCTGAGACCCAGGTTGACCAAGGCAAGCACCAACTTCTGTCCCAGCCTGGACCCCCGACTGAAGGTGGCACTGACTCTGCACCACCTGGCCTCCGGGACCACCTACAGGAGCATGCAGTATGCCTGGAGGGTGCCACACAACACCATTAGCATTGTGGTCAGAGAAGGGTGCAGGCCATCATTGAAGAATACATGGAGGAGCTCCTCCAGTGTTCCACCACTGAAGAAGGCTGGAGGTAACTTGCAGAAGAGTGGCATCAGAGGTGGAACTTTTCCCACACCATTGGAGCCATAGATGGGAAGCACGTGGCCTAAAAGTTCATGTACATCGATGCTTTAGGCAATGGGTCAGCTTCAGATGCCCAGGTATACAACGCCAGTCACCTCAAGGATGGGCTGGAACGCAACTTCATCATGGGCTTCCCAGATCCAGACCTCCTGGCCAACGACACACAAGATGTGCCCTACTTTATCAAAGGTGATGACGCCTTCTCCCTCAGAACCTACCTCATGAAGCCCTACAGTTCCAGATACCTCACCTGTGAAGAGAGAGGATCTCAATACAGGCTGTCCAGGGCAAGGACGGGTGGTGGGAGAACGCCTCTTTTGGCATCCTGGCCAACAGGTTCCAGATACTTCTCACCACCATGCAGCATCACCACATGACCGTGAGGAGCATCGTGGAAGCTTGCTGCATCGCACAATCTTCCATTGTGCACCCACTACCCAATGTTGTCAGAACAGGCTTCATGTGGACTGGATAACAAGGCAATGGGGACATTTGGAGCCTGGTGAATGAGGCAAGCGACTAACCTGATAGACACTGTGATGTGCAAAGGCCCAACAGAGCTTCACGTGAAGGGAAAGAAGCAGCGCAACCTCTGAAACACTGTGCTGCAACTCCCCAGGCTGGTGGGCAGTGGGAGTGGCAAACAGAATGTTAATGCTTAATGGATGCTTCATTCACCTGTCTCATCACAGTGATTGAGGATTGTACCATGTATGTTGAGGGCCCTAAAGTAGTTTGTTTATTTGAAACGACTGTGTTTGATCAATGAATAAATTGTTATTGATAATTAAAGCGGCCCATATGTGTGGCAGCTGCGAGGTTGGGACCATATTAGTCCCACTATGCTTTGCACTGGAGGGTCTATTCTATTCCCACAGCTATCCTTACCCATCCCACAGCTACCATCCACAGCTATCTTACCCATTCCCACAAGGCATGCAAAGGCTAACTCTTTTTTCAAAGTTTTCTCCCAACACTTATTAAGTAAAAAAAATGACCAAGTGTGTGTGAAGCAAAGATAACCTTTATTAATAACAACTGTATGACTTTATTAAAAAGCAAAATTGACCCAAAGTAAAGTTGTCTTTTAAGCAAAGAGTAAGATGAACAGGTAAATCAGTCTCTGGCAACTCTCTCAGTCACTCTGAGGTGTCCATGGTCTCAGATGTTAAAGGGCCAGGACTGTGGAGAAGGTGCGTTACTGGAATGCTGGTCTTGAGCGCCATTGGGTTGCTTGCCCCAGAAAGCCACAACAGGAAGATGGTGTGTGCAGGAAGCTCTCATGAGAGCTGACTTAGTCCGGAGGTTGAGAGGCACTTCCTCAAGGACCTGGTGTGAAGGAGAGGCCCAAGACTGATGACAATGTTCTGAGAAGGGCTTGGCTGGTGGTGGAGAGGGAGGAATGTTTGTAGTTGGGGCTGTCTGGCTGCATCTGGGCAGCTGAGGCGTCTGTGCATCTGTGGCATCTGAGGGAACCTGGGGTCTGGACTGGGAAGGGCTGCCTCTGCCTGTGGGAAGTCCTTGGTAGTGGTATCAGCTTGGTAGGCGAGGGGCTGCTGAAATTCCGTGGAAGGGCTGTTGACATTGCCTGGGGTGGGGGCAGACTGGAGTGAGGTAGGAGCAGTTCAGCTGATGGCCTTGGAGGTTGTGCAGAAGAGCTGTGATCCTCATCCTTTCATCGCCTGTACGGGCCTCGGGCATGTCCAGAGGGTCTGGCTCACATACGATGATGAAGGGCTTGCGGTTAGGGATGGTATGTTGAAGTGGGACCAGTGGGAGAGGAGATTCTTGTGCTTGCTTTGATTGTGTCCCTGATCTCCAAGAGGACAATGTGGCTCTGCCCTCGGGTCTGCCTCTCTGGCTGCTTTCTTGTGTGAGGTGAGCTAGGGGGTGGGATTGTGGTTGGGTTCTCTGGTGGCCGTGCTTTTCTTCTTGCTCATTCTGAGAAGATCCCCTTCCATGTCCTCTTGGTACGAGTGCCGCTTCGGGAGGGTTCTTCTGTTGTGGGGCCCGCCCTCCAAAGACACCCTGCCTGGACAATGTAGCTGTCTCCTGGCTGGAAGAGAATACTGGCTGTCTGGTTGGGCTGTTGTATTCTGAGGAGCAAGGTGTGTTGAAGAGGGGCTGCCTCCTCGGTGGCGGGATGTCACCTCCAGGCGAAGCTGCACCTGGCCATGACATAGGTTCTCCCGGTCAGTTAGCTGACAGCGTCCTGCCGAATGTCTTCAGGTGGCACTTGCCATACCAGTGCATATGCTTCCACAACGCCCCTGGAGGACATCTGAAGTGGTACCCCATGCTCTCCGCCTTCTCTCTCACATGCTGTCTGCTTCTGCTTGTGTCACACGATAGATCCTGTGGCCGCTTCCTCCGACGGTACTCGTTCTCCTCAAGCATTCCAGCAACCTCGCTCTCATGGTCTTCGGAAAAATCTGTTAGGGAGTTACTGTTTTCCTCTCCCCCTTCTCCTTGACGCTTGCATCTTTCCTCCCTCTGGCAGGGGCTTCAGTGCCTTCAGCAGCAGGAGGGCTTTGAGAGGCCTTTGGGGCTGGTCCACCGCACAGCAGCACCAGCAGGACACCAGCAGACACTCAGCAGCAGGGTACAACAGCAGCACCAGCAGCAGGCAGGAGAAGCACCAGCAGCACCAGCAACACAGCAGCAGCACCAGCGGAGAAGCACCCAGCAGCTTCAGAAGGTCAGCGCCAGGGGTGGGAGATGGTGGTATTCTGTTCCTTCTTGCCAGGGCTGCAAGGGAAGTAGGCACAGGCTTTCCTCTTCTTCCTCCATGGTGCTCTACCCCAAGATATGTCTCTGGAGCAGCAGGTCTTTTCCTCTGGAATGCTGACTGCTTTGCAAGCGCCTCTATATCCGCAGAGCTTATTGCAATATCCTCCCCGCGCAATGCACAGTGAAACGCTTTGCATCCGCTACGCATTCCGCTAATGCACCTATAGGTGTCCGTGATGCATCCGCCATCATCTCCTCTATGCATTCGCTTACGCATCCGCTTCTCTCCGCTACGCATCCGCTTCACTGTTTCTCCCAGAAGCCCTGCGGATATGTCATTCTGCTTCATCCATTTCATCTCTAGGTTTCCTACGATACATCGCTTTACAACCCCGCTACATCCTCCCCACGTCCGTTCCTTTCCGTTGTTGTCTGCTCTGTTTATGCAAATTTGGGGCACTTTTGAGAGCGGAAGACAATGGATGGAAAATTTGCTCGTCTGCTGTGTCCTTTTTACATACGTTTTGCATCCGGCGGCTAATGTGACCTAGCCTTTAGAAGAGATGTATAAAATTAAAATAGAATTTAGACCTGAAATCTTTCTACTGGGAATCAATATGGGAAAATATAATAAAGAGATAACATATTTAATAGTCCATGTCACCACTGTTGCAAGGCTAACCCTTGCCCAAAGATGGAAAGGTAATGATATGCCAGATGAAATGAAATAATTAGGAAAATTTGGACGTGTGCTGAAATGGATAGAGTAATTCAGGAATTATAAAATAAGACTGAATCTGACTATTACAAAACTTGGGGGAAGTTTTACCACTGGTTAAAAAAATAAATGAATAAATGTATTAATGATGACTAAAGTTTATGTATATATGTAAATTTGTATTTTTTGTTATTTGTGTTATTTGATAATGTAAGATAAGCAGGTATGTCGGGATGTATCCATCACATTCATTGTTTTTAAATGTTTTTTTTTTTTGTTTCAAAATTACTCTCATATTGTCTTTAATTTTCTCTTTGGCAGAAATCCTTAAGTATTTTTAAAATCTTTCTGCCAATATTGAAGCAAAAATTTAATAAATTTTATAATGCGTTTAGTAGGGAAATAGGTCTATAATTCTTGATTTGTAATAGATCAGTCTCCTCCTTTGGAATAAGTGTGATTTAAGCTTCTGACCATGATTTAGGTATCCTCTTCTTTTACATAACTTCATTCATAACTTCTAGCAATGGAAGGTTCAACGATTCTTGTAATGTTTTGTAAAATTCTTTGCCAGAGGTCCATCTGCGGCCTGGTGGCCTTTCCATTATTTGTGCCTTCTTAAATGCGTTCAGTTAAGCGTACGATTCATCATTATTATTACTTTACGTTTTTTTCAATCTCTCGTAGTTACGCTGGGGTAAATTAGCATTCTTGTAAATACTATTTGACCTCTTTCCTCATCAAGTATTCTCTTGGTCCATAGTTTCCCCATAATAGTCTTGAATGGATTTCCTTCTTCTCTTTACTACCATAGCAAACTTGACCTGTGGTCATCTATTAATTGTAATATTTTTCCTTGATTCTTTCTCCTTCTCAGTTTTTATGCTACCATCTACCTGGTTTATTTGTGTCTTCAAAGTCGTTCTGTTTTAGCGCCTGCTAATTTTCTGTGCTAGTTCTTCTTTTTCTATTAAAGCTATTGTTATGGTTTTAATTATATCCAGTTTTAGCTTCATGTCCTTTTTCTGTGGTGTTTTCTGTAGCTCTTTTTCAAGTCTTTATACTCATCCTCTAATATCTTAGAGGCTACTCTTTTCATTGTATTTCTTTTCCTTGTATAGTGTATTACAAGCCTCTGGTATATGCTTCATTGTATCTCATACATCTGAATTGATCTATTTTCTTTTTTGTTTTTTTCTGAAAAAAAAAAAGGCAATTCTTTCTGCCATCCATTGTGTGAAATCTTTTTCCTTTATAAAGTTAGTTAATTATTAACGTCCATCTAAGATTCTTCTTCTTTGTCCTTTCCATTTAACTGTCAGTGGATTATGATCTGCCCAAGTACTTGATTCAATATTTTATTTCTTGAATATAGTTAACAATTCTGTTGAGCATCCATATCATATCTATTCGCGACCATGAAAATGTCTCTTTGAATAAAAAGGTGTATTGTTTAGTTGACATTTATTTTTTTTCATCTACCATTTTAAAGAAAGATTTAGGGAGAGTCTTTCTGTTTTGCTTTCTTGTTTTCTGTGCTGTATAGTCCAATTTGTTGTCTACAATTCCATTAAAATCTCATTTTTGTAAATGATAATTTGTTAACCAACTGACACACTGTATGTACATATATGGAAGATGGCTTGATGTTTTTATATTTTGTTTGTTTATATTTGTTTTAAAAACCAATAAAAATTCCTTAAAAAAATTTTTTTTTGTTTCATTATAAAAAAAAAATCCTGCAACAGTTTAAATTTATCTCACTAGCAATATAAATCATAATAATTATGTTATAATAATATATTCTATACTTATTATTTTATATCATGCCATAATAAATGAAAGTCGGCAATTGTGTGGTTGGTTAGCAGATCAACATATTTTGAGAGTTATAGCCAAATAGTTCAGCAATATTTCCAGAGGTGGTATTCAGCAGGTTCTGACCAGTTCTGGAGAGCTGTTAGTGGAAATTTTGAGTAGTTCGGAGAACCAGCAAATGCCTCCTCTGACTGGAGATTTTACAGTATCCTTCCCCGGTCACGCCCACTAAGCCATGCCCACAGAACCGGTAGTAAAATAATTGAATCCCACCACTGAATATTTCCTTATCATGCTGAAAATGTGTATTGTGTATAAATATAACTTTGCTGCCCACTAGTTTGCTTTGGTCAAACTTTGAAGTGACACAATGGTTATAGGATCTGCTCTATCAAAGAAGTCATATTTATAATCAGGGGTGGGATTCTACAGTTCATACCTATTTGCTAGAACCAGTTGTTAACATTCTAAGCAGTTTGGAGAACCAGTTGTTAAAATAAATTACTGGCCTAATCCTGTAAGGAAGGCAGGAAGGAAACATTCTGGTGTTGCTTACAGAAACTGCCTCTCCATTAACCCTTATTACATTCTTGCCAGGACGAGATTTCCTGCCTCTGGAACTTCTCTGGAGTTTTTTCCCCCCTCCTTTGCTGGTACTTTGCTTCTGTGGAGTGACCATTCAAAGTTACAATGGCACTGAAAAAAGTGACTTATGACTATTTTTCACACTTACGACAGTTGCAGCATCCCCACAGTCATGAGAGGCCAGGCGAGGAGATGTGTGCCTTGATGTGAGTGATATTGAGTTGGCCACATCCAGCCAATAACATGGCCACCAAGCCATGTCCACCCAGTCACATGACCACCAAGCCACGCCCACCACCTAAGCCACGCCCACATAACCGGTTGTTAAAAAAATTGAATCCCACCCCTGTTTATTATGTTTTTGTGAGTAATGTGACTTATTTAATGTAATATAACAGAAGATTTTATCCTGATTTAATATGGCTCTATCTGCATATATTATGTAAATTTAAATTTGTTAATTTTTGAAGGAAAATTAGATTTGACAAGCAACATACATTCTCTCTGTTAATTCTATGACATTTGTGTCATAATTCATGTGACAATTTTTATTGCTGTTGTTGATTTTCCTTTTGTACATGCTTTGGAGCTGGGCATGGTTAATATATCTACTGTTAAGAACAACAATGAGAATTGTTGCATGGATCTAGCTGATAGCATAGCATAACATGGTTCAACAGCCATTCTTCATCTTGTATTTTCCCTTGAGTTTGTCTTGAGGTTTTGTTCTGTATGCACTTTATAACTTTCTGTTTGGACTTGAAGGAAAAAATATGAATAAAATCACATAATGTAAGTTAAATTTATTCTTCAAATCCTGATTCTGTCAAAATACATTTTCTTACATTTTTTTAACCTAGGACTAAACTCTCAATTACCACTATACAACTTTTTCATGAAAGTCTGTTTCTACTCAAAAATGTTGAAAAGCTAAAACTGCTTCTCTTTCAATAGATTTCCTGAAATACTTGTCAGCTGAGCTGGGCTCTGGCCTATGTGATGGAGTATAGATAAGCACAGAAGAAAGGGAAAGAATGACAGTCGCTGGATTGTGTAATTAGCTCAGAAAGCTTAAAGATTCCTCCCACAATCCAATTAATGTGTGTCTCCAAACACTTGATTTAGCATGATGTTAAAAGTAAAACTTTAAGTTTATGAATGCATTTCAACATTAAAAGTAAAAGTTGGACCATGCATCATATATACTGAAAAAGAAATAATCAATATGTGATTGGTCTTTAATATTAGTTTGGATCCATGTTTATGAGCCATTGGACTGAGCATTTCTTGCTTCAGATTTCTCTGGCTCATATGAGTATTTATAGAAAAATTATATGATATTTTTACTTTGTCCTCACTTTGGTAGGTGTTCATATATTATTTTCTAAAAATGCAAAAATGATAGGTACAATAAAATGGTATTTTCTTGCAAAACAAAGCTGTACATTTTCAAATAAGAGTACCAAAGTTTTCTAAACATGATTTTTTTTTAAAAAATGTGTATCTTATCTGAAAATGTAATGTTATGTTATAAAACTGTGATAAAGGAAAAAGCTGGAATGGGGAAAATATTACTTTAACAAAATAAATAAAATTCTGCCTATTACCAATGTTTGTTTGGAAACTATATTTAACCCAAGGTAATTTAACCCAAGATAGGAAAGAGTCTATCCATGTAATGTTTCATCTTCAGTTGACAACTTTTCATCAGGTTTTCAGATGATGTTTTCCAAATTGTCTCAGGAGATGCCAGAATCAATGAGCATAAACAAATTATGTTCTTCATCCCTTCCTCTCCCCAGATAGTACCATTCACTTATTTATTTAATTTAACTCAGAGTCAGTTACTACTGAGGAACCATGTTCTAGATGCAGTTATGTCTCATTTGTCATTTTTACTAAACAGGCAAGCAGAAAATACATATATTATTAGGAGGCATTTACAAAAACAGAATAAAAAGTAAACTTTTTTTTTACTTTTAGGTAAAAGATCTGATGCTGTTTAGAAACCATTTTCTTGGTATGATCCTTAAGTAACTTATTTATTCAGCTTACTCCCAAAAAATGTATTTCTGTCCATTGGCTAGAGAAATGACTTTTTTATTTACATTATTTTAGGATTTTTGGTAAATATCCAGGAGTCTTGTTGTATTGAATGGTATAAAAATACTTGTAAATAAACACATTGAAACAATACAAAATTAATAAACAAATAACAGATTTTTTAAAATCAAGACAAGAATAAGAGAAGGCAAAAAAAAGTACTATATGCCTTCTATTAAATGCCTAGATCAGTGGTGAAGAACCTTTGGCACAGAGAGCCCTCTCTGTGGGCACACGTACCTTTGCCCCAGTTCAGATTTACTACACATGCGTGCATGCCTCCCATTGGCTAGTTTGTCTTTGGGTCTCTTCTGAGCATACAGATGGCAGGGCACATGCACGGGGGCACATGAATGCATGCAGGGCAATGCAGGCCTTGCATTTTGGATATATGTGCACATGCGCACATATACATGTACATATCTTTGGGCACTCGATGCCTAAAAGGTTCACCATTACTGTAGATGAACAAATGTATTTTCAGCTGGGCTTGAAAGCTTACAGATTTTCTAGTGGTCATACCTGAACAGGGGTAAAGTCAGTGTACATCATTCTTTAATACAGCAATGTACTCTCTTAGATGAGCAAAAACAAATTCCTTGCTAATGGAACATAATCAAAAGAGCAGTCTTCCAAGATTGATAGATAAGATGTTGCACCTGATATCTAAGTGTAAGCCATCTAATATAATGCTCTTGAAAGATCTATATAACCAGTTCAGAGTCAGTTGCATCAGCTATAGTGTTCTAGACCACTGGGGCATGCAAGTTACTTTCAAGGGGAATTTCACACTAAGTGCATTGGTGCAATACAATTTTCTTAGATCTATAGAACTTCAGACCATCTCTGTTACAGACCGTTTCTTGATATAAACTGTTTAGTATAAATCACATGAAATCTGTGATTCTGTAGTAATGAAATATAGAAAACAGATTCCTCAGAAGAGGCACAAAACTCATTTCTTTGTTGACAATAAATATAAAATATTACACATAAAAGAAGGCTTGATTTCTCATTGAGAAAATGCGTTCTGTAATTCAGCCATGGCCTAAACTAATTGTATCTCATAGAGCAAGTTAATATGACTAGAGAAAACATTCATTTCAATATGGTTATTTACTTCTTAATTAAATAATAATAATTAAGAATAGTTTCAACTCTTTATACCAGGGGTCACCAAACTTTTGGATCTCAGGGACCACCAAACTCATAATTTTCAATCCTGCAGTCTACTAATATGAATTTTGACTGATGGTGGATTGCTGACATTGGTGGGAAAGTCAGTCCCATATTCCAGAGCTTTGCTAGTCACAGGACTGGCCTGTGCACTGGCATGCCATAGATGAGCTGCTTTGGGATGACCAAAGGGCCAGTCTTGTGACTACTGCAGCTCTAGAATATGGGACCGGTCCATGGTGGGGTTGGAAATCTGTGCCCTAGGGGGTGGCACATGAGGTAATGGTGCTGTTGTGGCAAGAGGGGGGGTGGCGCAGGCAGGCCAAAGCAGTGATGGAGATGGCTGAAAGATGTGGGACCACCGCACTACTTGCATTTGTGCGGCATCAGCATTTTGCCTTCACTCGAGGAGCCTTGTGCTGTCCAGACAGTTTAGAGTTAATGGGATTTGGGATAATTAGTTAGGAATTGAGAGCTGTCCCCTTAAGGGTAAATGTAGGTAAGGGTAAAATCATGGTAAATGTAGTTAAGGTATCTTGGGAAATGTCATGTGGTCACATCTGTAACCCTGATTGGTCACTGAATTGGTGGGTTGGGGAAGGTTTCTTCATTCTTGCCTGAACACAGCCTTATGGTGGCAGCTCTACCCCCTGATTCTACGACTATGGGATGAAATATGGGACAGAAAGATTACTATCATTTACACTATGATTTCAACTATGCAAAGAATTGGACATGAGATGCATTTTGACATAACTGTGAGTTACCTTAAGGATACCTAATATAATCCAAAAGAAACTTTGTATGGAAGAATTTGTAGAGTTATTTTATCTGCCTTAATATTCAGCAAGTGAACCAAAAGACAGATAAGCCTGGCCGAAGTTTCCTGCATCTCTTGTGCTTCAGCGCTTTGACTCCCAGGGCAGGAATTTGGCCAAGCTGTCTGCAAAATTGTCTCTCTCTTGATGAGTGCTCTCAGATGCAGCATGGAAACTTTGGCCAGGCTCTTGAGAGATGAGAGTGACTCTGGCTGCTTCTCTCCATGAGCACTCCTCGAGGTGGGCCATGTGGGCAATGCAGCCTTGTGTTCCCGCAGGCCATGTGGGCAGTAGCACCTTGTGTTCCCATGCAGCTTGGATTAATTGCTTTGGGGGGAAATTTCTCTACAGACCACCAAAATTTTCTTGTGGACCACCAGTTGGTGACCACTGGAATAGGGGAGTATATTTCTTGGGAATGGTCTTGAGGATCATAATTTTTCTGGTTTATTAAGAGCGTTAACAGACACAGATGAGGCTATGATTGTCATCCCAGTGATGGCAAATGTACTACTTTTTGGATCAGAGAGATGAAACAGGGGAGAAGAAGGAGATCTCTGAAGATTAATAACACTAGAAACCTAATCCTTTTCCAGTCAGAGAAGAGACTGCCAAACAAATTGAAGTCAACTGCCCCAGTCCAAGCCTGCACTGGGACATGGGCGACCTTCTCCACTTTGGCAGTAATCTCCTCTATAGATTTTCCTTCCTTCCTCATCTATTTCATGGGTTCATACTCAAGGCCTGCAGGCCAAATGTGGTCCACAGTGTGGTCGAATCTGGCCCACGGGGCTGTCCTGGTTTACCCAATGCAAATAGGAAAGATAGGGCCAGTATATCTTTGGCCTGGTCTACGGCAATGTGAAGAATAAAGATCAGGCCGGTGTGCATTAAATTAATCCATTATATATCTTCAAGGATTATCATATCACTATTTTTCAGGACTACTGTGTTCAAGTCAGGTTGATCTGATTCAATGCCCCAATTCTCCGGTGTAAGATATATAGGATATAGTTTTTGTGGAAAGCAATCCTTTGCACATTTCTACAATCACAGCAACATTCAGTGCTACAGTTACAATCACAGAATCAACACAATCTGTAGAGTATGAAGTTCCACAGCTTCTTTTGGAATCTTCAGATGGAATAACAAAGTCCACCACTCAGGCTGGAAAAAACAAAAAAGTTGCTACTCCTGCAATGAGAAAAATTGCAACAAACAAAATATTAAACATTCATACCACAATGACCACATTAGTTTTTGGGAATGTTTATTCTCAGGGTCTTTTCCAAGAACCACCTTCCACTAATGAAATTCTTCCACTGTCCTTTTACATGTGTGTAGTGGGTCCACCCTTTGTCTCTAGTTTGAACTACTGTTCAAACTAGTGGTCAGCAGAACTTGGTCAGACCTGTCCCAGGCTTGGCTATGTTTTTTCCTCATATCAGCTTGTTATCAGGACCCAATCACAGGGTGGAACTTGTGGACAGCAAATTAGAGTGGAGGCATTTGATCTAGCAGCCCTTTGTTCCTGAGGTAAGATAAAGAAGACAAGCCAAGTATACAGTTCTTTACAAACATATCCTTAACTTCATATTCTGGAATCTCTCCCACTCTGCCCAAGTGTGGTAAAATCCCTCTTTGGGAAGGTTCAAATAGTGAGCAAGGTCAAGGGTAAACATTTGCTTCACAGTATAGACAGATTGTCATTCCATGATAGATTGCATTCCATGGTACATGATATTCCCACTTAATTCCCACTTCCTTCCCACTTCCCACTTCATCACCCAGGAGAAGCGAGTGGTGGCAGAGATTCTCCAAAAGGGAGGGTGGGTGGATGTCCTGGGGCTGCTCACTTTCTTCATTCTCCCACTGCCTGCTGCTCTGGATCTCACCAGATCAGTTCATCCCAGACCAGGTGTGTGCATCATGAGAGAGAGTTTTTTTTTTGGGGGGGGGGGGNTTTTTTTGGGGGGGGGGGTGAGAGAGAGGTAGAGACAGGAAAGAAAGAAAGAAAGAAAGAAAGAAAGAAAGAAAGAAAGAGAAAGATATAGAAAGAGGAAGAGAGATAAAGAAAGAGACAAAGAAAGAAACAGTCAAAGACTGAAAGAAGATGAAATAGGAAGGAAGGGAGAGAATGTATGGTGTGTGTATGTGTGTGTGTGAGAGGGACAAGAAAAGAAAGTGCAAGAAAGAGAAAAAGAAAGGAAGGGAGAGAAAGAAATGAAAAAAGAAAAGAAAGAAAAGAAATAGGAAGAAAGAAAGAAAGAAAGAAAGAAAGAAGAAAGAAAGGAAGAAAGAAAGAAGGAAAGAAGAAGGGAGAGAGAGAGAGAGAAAGAGAAAGAAAAGAAGGAAGGAAGTGTTAGGAATGATAATCACCTAACAACTGGGTTGGCAATATATAAACCAGGATAGTCATTTAATACTGTTTTATCTTTAAGAGAATGCTGTAATTGTGACTGGCTGAGGTTCCTCCAACAGCAATAAGATGGAGCCAGAAACCTGGTTTGTTTTTCTTTGCATTTCTTTTTGCCTTTTGCCTGAACATCATTCTGCTTAGATTTGCTGTGAGTCTTGCAACTGTAAGCAAACTCCGTTTACTGAACTTTGTTTATGATACTGGTAAAGAAAAGAACTTCATTTTTGGATTATTCCTGGACTGATTGTTTTGAATACTATCTGCTTTAACTGTGTATGATTTGGACTGTTTGTTGGACTTTGTTTACCCATTTACTGGAAGTAAAACTCACATTTTACTATTCAGTGTATCTGTGTGCTGGTTGTGTGTTATTCATCACCACTCTCACTATGTTTCCCCGAGTGCACTCATTCTCCTAATGGGGAATACCCCAACAGGAAGAAAGAAAGAAAAAGAAATAGGAAGAAAGAGAGAGAGAGAGAAAAACCTCTGAGCTATTATTTTTAATTGTTCCATTATTTATCGTATATTAATATTTTACACTGCCCTTACACCTAGAGTGATTTTACTGCCTTTCTTTTTCCCAGGTATTTTTCAGGGTTTACATGCATTCAATGTCCATAGTCCAGAGCAGGGGTCACCAACCTTTTGGACCTCAGGGACTACCAAACTCATAATTTTAGATCCCAGGAACCACTAACTGGTTCTGTGGGTGTGAGCTAATTTGTTGGTGTGGCTTGGTGGTCATGTGACTGGCTGGGCATGGCTTGTATGTAAATATATTATAAATATTTATATAAATATTGATTTTTTTTTAAAAAGAGCAACTTTTACCCAAAAGCAGGCAAAGCAGGCAGATTGAGTTGTTCACAGAATCACAGATTCATTCAGAGATCTATCTATCTACCATTGGCTAGCTCAGTCTGTCACATAAAATTTTCTTGCAAGCAAACTCATGAAATGTGCTAGCAAGCAAAATCACAAAATTAACTCACAACACACCATGCATGTAAATATTGAATTTTTTATTTAAAAAAAGAGCAACTTTTACCCAAAATCAGGCAAAGCAGACAAGCAGATTGAGTTGCTCACAGAATCACAGATTCATTCAGTGATCTATCTATCTGCCATCGGCTAGCTCAGTCTCTCAAATTTGCTTGCCGTGAGTCTGCACTGAGTTTGCTTGCAAGCAAACGTTCAGTCCTAAGGGAGGTTTGGCTGGGCTGAGCCAAAGATCTAAAAACTAGCTAGAAAGCAAGAAATCAAACAATCTAGCTAATCTAAATCGCCCAGCACAGCAGAACAGATGATGGTTGGAAAAAGGAAAAGTAGCAATTTAGCAGGCAAGTTTACCAGATCAGGAGTGAGTGGGCAGGGAGAGTTCCCGGGGGCCATGTGGGCAGCGTAGCCTTGTGTTTCTGCACAAGCTGGATTAATTGCTTTGTGGGGGTGCTCTGGGGTGAGATTACTCTGCAGCCCACCAAATTTTCTCACAGCCCACCAAGTGGGCTGTGGCCCACCAGTTGGTGACCGCTGGTCCAGAGGATAAATACACATGTGTTTAACAGAGTTGAAAGGGACTATGAAGGTCTAGTCCAACCCCCTGCTCAGGTAGGATTAATGAGGATGTCATACTCTGAGTAGATGTCCTGGGAAAGGTGTCAGAATAACAGAATAACACTTAGAATGGATCTTGGGGGGAACCCTATACCATTTTATTTATTTATTTTTTTATTTGATTTGATTTGTCAATCACTTACAAGATAATAGGTATAAGTATAAACATGAGTAAGAATACAGGAGATAAGTACAAATAAATGGGGACAATAGGACAGGGACGGGAGGCATGATGGTGCACTTATGCACAACCCTTAGAGACCTCTTAGGAATGAGGTGAGGTCAAAGTGGATAGTTTGAGGTTAAAGGAGTGGAGGTTTGAGGATGTAACAACAAAGTCAGGTAGTGCATTCCAGGCATTGACCACTCTGTTGCTGAAGTTGTACTTTCTGTGGTATGTGAAAGTTGTTACTTTCTGCAATCAAGTTTGGAGCGGTCACATTTGAGTTTTTATTATGTGCTCTTGTATTGTTGTGGTTGAAGCTGAAGTAGTCATTGACTGGTAGGAACATTGTAGCAGATAATTTTATGTTGCTACTTGGCTAAGTCCAACCATAGTGTGTAGTTCAAAGATTGTCCAACGCCCAAGATTTCAAACCCTGGGTGGGTATAGGGCATTTCTGTTACGAGCAGAGGATGTAGTCCTCTGCTCGTGAAATACTTCTGGACTCGCTCAATTGTTAATGTTTTGAATACAGTGCAGATTCCAGATAAGATGACCTGTTCGTATATTGGTCTAACAAAAGTTTTGAGTTGCCCTAGTTAGCAATTTCAATATTCCAGAGGAGAAGCTTCGTAAGAATAGATTATACAACTCTTAAATGCTTTTTGGCAAATGCTGTACAGTGAACTCCTTAGTGCTTTAGATGTTCAGGTTAGATATGAGTACTCCGAGGTCCTTGACAGCGTGAGGGTCATTGACGAGGTCATATCTGCCTAGTTGTATGTTGGTGAAACCTGAAAATTTTTTTTTACCAATGGTGATTAGGGACAGAGCATTTGTTGTCAGATTTGGAGTTGCCAAATTTTTGACCATTCAGGACACATAATCAGATCACTTTGAAGAACGTGTAGCATTTGTCAGGTGGATAGGGATGGTTTTGAAAACCTCTCTCTCTACATTCTTACACGCTGCAGCACCGCGATATGTGCTAATCAATATGTTCACTCGATTCCCACCATAGTCTTTTATGCCCGATATGCGGATACCAGCAGTTTCGCAGGTGCAGGACTAGTGGCTTCTCTCTACGTGTCCTACTAACATCATCGTTGACTCTCTTGGACACCCATCGTACTGTATGAAGCGTCTATGCGGCGTAGTATTATAGTACGTGTCTCGCCAGTACTTTACCTAGTATATGCTGTTACGCAATTGATAATCGCTATATCGTAGACAAGTCGCCACGTAATATGATAAATGAGTGCAGTGTCCCCTTGGCGCAATATATATCTCTTATAGTATCTCAACAGAGGCGTCTATGATGGCTCGGGTATATATAATACAGTCCTCTGATACTATGCTGTAACTCACTGAAGATACACCGCTTTCCACGATATAGCATATCTGCTGTTCGGTCCAGAGCAGTAGTACTGTTATTATCCTACGGAAACCAATAATGTTGATTCATCCTGGATCTGAGTGTGGCATGTGCCTTCATCTAGATCTGACATCGATCCGGGTAACGGTCCCTCCTCTCGTTCACTCCTCTCACTCTCGTGGGTTAGACCTGGTTGATACCCCAACACATATGCAGCGCTCCTTCTCTATATGGATGCTCGCAATATACCTCTGGTGGCCCGTGCTGTATATCAACTGTTTCGATGTCACTAATCCGCAGTAGGTTCCTGCCGCATATGCGCGTGCCTATCAGAGAGACGACTCCTGTACTCTGAACCATGTATACGTATACTCCTTCCGTACTTGGATGGTTGATCCTTGCTGGGGGTTTCGGTTATATAACTCGAATGGGGTCTTCTGCCCTTCAATGACCATCCTTTTGATGACAGTGCTATCCAGAGCGATATCGCTAGGCAATATACCCCGGGCCGATCTGTTCTAGATGCTCGCTTACTCTCCCGGCCGGCGACGGTCCTGTCGATTGATAGCTATATACGGTCTGCCCACGTGTTGACATCTCTCTCGCTCTGCTCCTCATGCATACCGGCGCTCCCACGATTGGATCGGCGCATCGCTCCGAGTCTCCGTAACTGCTCGATTCCAAGTATGGGCAGCCTCGACGCTCCTCCATCGTTCATGTCTGGCTGATCTCCACCCTCCCCATCCTGGCTACCCTCTCTGCCCCGCCCTTGCCACTTCGTAATCTACGATCATCATCCTTACTCTACCTCTACCTCCTATCGCTACCCTCTACAGCCGCTACCCCTATACTCCCTACCGCCTATCACTGAAATCAGCCCCCTCCTACTCCTCGTAGCCGGTGGTCCTCTACTCTCTCCTATGCCCCTCCTAGCCCTGGCCTACCCTCCTGCTTCTCCTGTCTGCCCTCTCCTCTTACTGCCTTTCTCCCTACTCGCACTAACCCTCTGCTTTGCGCCTTCCTTCTCCTCCTCTGTTCGCGCCCTATGACTACCTACCTTGCCGCCTCTATCGTACCCCTGGCCCTACTACCCTCTACTCTCTGCCCTACGCCTCCTCCCCCCTGGTCGCGAGATTCCCCTTACCCCCCTACTCTCCCTTCTCGAGGCTCTACCTGCTCCTCTTTCTTCCTCTCTCCCCCTCTGCCCACTCTCCCACCCCTCCCCTTCCTCTCCTCCGCCCTAATCCCCAGCCCTGCTCCCCCTACCAATATCCAGGTCTTCGTCTTCCTTGATCTTCCCCCCTACCCTCCTTCTCCCCTCTCTCCCTCTACTACTCCCTCTCCCCTTCGTCCCCTCCCCACTCTCTACCTGCTCTACCCCTGCCCCTCTCTGCGCCTCCCTCCTCCCCTCGCCTGCTCTGCTCCCTACCCCCTCCTCCCTCCTTCCTCTGCCCGCCTCTCTCTCCCCTACTCCTCCTCTTCTCTCTCTCCCCTCCCTCGACCCTCTCTCTCTTCCCCCTCCTCTGCTCCTCCCTATGCTCCTACCTCTCCCCTCTCTACCTCTCCTCACCTGCTCTAACCTCCCCTAACCCTCCTCCTCCCTACCCCCTCTCTCCTCCCTACTCCTCCCTCATAATACTTACTCCCTCCTCCCCTCTATACTCGCTACTCTCTCTCTCACCCTCCCCCGCCTCCTCTCCCTCTGCTACCTCTCCTGCTCGCTACCTCTCTCTTATGCAACATAATCCATCGGGGCCAATAGATAGGATTGGTTTTAGGTTTCATAATTGCCTTTCTTACATAATTCTTCTGTAAATTCAATATGTAGTAGATCATTGAGTTAGTTATGCTACAACTAGGAAATGGGGCATGAAGCCATTGCTGTTTACAAAGACTGAACCTCGAAAGAATGTGATGAAGAGGTTTGCCTTAACAGCTTCGTGTCTGTAGTCTTTCCCATTCGGTCCCTTTTTAAGAGCGTGGGATGGTTCTGAGTCTTTAAGTTTGGAATTTACAAATAATTGTAGAAGGCATGGGTAGATTTTTTTATGTAGGAGGTTTTCTTCCTGCTTGCAGTAATAATTTGTGTCATTCTGCCTCTATCTGTTTGGCAAAGGTGTTGTATCGGTTTTAAAAGTTGTTACTTAGCTAGTTTGGTTTTTATGCCATAGGTGATTTTTTTTAATTGAGGTTTCCTTATTGTTTGCGATAATTTTTTTTGTTTTGTTTTTAGGGTTACTCATGGTACATATTGTTTAATGACATGTACATATTGTACATACTCATAGGCACATATTGTTTTTAATGTTTCAAGTTTAAGGAGGCTGTATTTTTATAAATGCTCTTTTGTAGTATTACAGTTATGGAGAACAGAAAGTGCCAATCAAGAGATTGATAGGGTCAGCATCTATGAGAACATAGTTTGGCTTTTTTGAAATTGCTATATTTAGACGATCCATGTTTATGATCTTCTTTTGAGAGGGTGGGTGTAAATTGAGACAAAAGTCAATCATACTGTGGTCACTGTTTGAAAAGGGTTCTTGTATTTGTAGGCCATAAATAGAGTTTGAGCTGTTGCAGAAGTTGAAGTCGAGGCAGTTGTTGAGTCTAGTGTTGTTTGTTACTAATTGAGCCAGTCCCAATGTGGTAACAGCATTCTACAGAGTTGCATGTATGGGTTCAGAAGTGCATTCATTTAGGGTCCAGTTTATAAGAGGTCACTAAGGAAAATAAGAGGGTGTGGACAAGAGGCAGCCCACGTCAGCAGTGAAGTTAGTTTGTTTCCATGAACCATGTCATAATCAGGGGCTCTATAGCATAGTAAGAAGCAGATAGTGGTATTTAAGGACAGTTCACAAACGATGGTCTCTGGAAGATCAAGCTCCTGTGTAATTAAAATCTTTTTTAGATTTAGGAATTTAGGGATTTAGTTATTCTTGGCTTATTTTTAAAGTTTAAAACTAAAAGTTTAAAGTAAAGCACCCCCTTCGAGTTCAGAATTGTGCTCCTCATCCACTTTCAGCTCAGAATTGCATTTGCAGCTTGCTCCTCTTCCAGCTCACAATTGTACTGTTCTCAGTCTATCAGATTCCACTGATTTCTCTCAAAATTACGGTGTTCCTTTTGGCTCTTTGCTATTGGGTCCTCTCCAGACTTCCTTACTCTCTGCTGATCTCAGCTGATCTCAGCCTCTCTCCGAGGTCTCACTCGGAGCTCTCTGCTATTAGCTCAGAGCTCTCTGCTCCTCTCTTGTCTCCCTCGCTCTCCGCTGATCACGGTATAGCTCTCAGAGTTTGGAATTGTGTTCCTCAGTCTCCTCTTAGTATCAGCTAGCGTGATTGGATATTTATTTTTTATTTTGGGGGCTCAGAATTCGATCTCCCTCTTGGGTCCCAGTAAGCTATAGTTTCAGGCTGTCCAGTCTTTTCTTAAAGACTTCCAGTGATTGAGCACCCAGAACTTCTGGAGACAAGCAATTCCACTGGTTAATTGTTCTCACTGTAAGGAAGTTTCCCCTTAGTTTTAGGTTGCTTCTCTCATCATTCAGTTTCCACCATTGCTTCTTGTTTGCCTTCTGGTGCTTTGAAAAATACATTGCCCCCCCCCCTTCTTTCTAGCAGTCCCTTAAAAGCCTGTTGCCTANGTCCCTTAAAAGCCTGTTGCCTATCACACTCTTGGGCAAAGCATGTGAGCCATTTCCTCCTTTCAGTGGCCCATGAAAGTATGTAGATAATAAAGTCAAAAAAAGGTGAATATTTTAACAGAACTATAGATACGTTGAAGCTGGGTGTGACAAGGAATGGCTGTGAGGGGAAGGCCAGGCAAGGCATTCCTTGATGTGAGTGACATTGAGTTGGCCATGCCCACCCAGTCACATGCCAAGCCACACCCATCAAATAAGCTACATCCACAGAACCGGTAGTAAAAATAATTGAATCCCACCACTGTACACATTATATAGAAGAATACTGCAAATTGCTGATAAGAAGACATTGATAGCCCCATCTCTAACTCCTCAGCCTTCTTGTATGGAGAAAGATAGTCCCTATGTGTGTGGAGCCAAACTGTTGTCCTTTTAAAAACCAGTGTTTGCTTAATGACCACAAGGTACACTTAATGATCATGGTGTTTGCCTAACCCAGGGGTATGCAACCTTAAACACTCAGAGCTATTTTTATATTTTGTTTTAAATAGGTATCTTTCTTTCTGTCTTTCTTTCTAACTCTCTTTCTCATGTGTCTCTCTTATCTCTTTCTCCCTCTCTCTGTTTCTCATTTTTCTTTCCCTCTCTAGAACTGCTAAAGCCCCTGTCCCACTGCACCAACGGATCCAAAGAGGATGTAAAACATTAAAAAAAGCTTGTCATCCGTTGGAAAACGCTATTCATCCATTGTATCCTCACTGCATACGTGTTTCATACGCTCTATCCCTGGAGATTTCATCTGCACAAAAAGTTTTGAGCTGCACAAAACTTTTTGAACGGAAGAACTTTCCGCCACGTACGATGTACATCCGTGGCATGTACGGGCAACAAACGTTCTATGTCCGTTATCATTCGTTAAATGCCCACTGTATCCTCTCGGCATCCTCTGGCCATCCCCTCAACTCACATCCACTGCAGCTGAAAATGGAAAGAGGGACGAGGGAGAAACGAAAGGTACACGGAACGTCCACACAGCATGTGAGTACGGAAATAGAAAAGGATGTAAGCAAGATGCATCTCAAAGATAAAGGATTAAAACGGACAAAACATTGGTATCTGGATGTTAATCTCAGATATTTAGGATGTCATGCAGCTATGTCTATAGTATGTAGAAGGACACCTAGTGGACAACTGAATATTTGCTACTTAAAAAAGGGGAGGAAAATCACCTGGATCCTCAGCATGAGTCCAGCAGCCATGGTGTTACAGCCTCTTCACCTTGTCTTGGTCTTCCACATCATCCATTGTTCTCCACCATGGATCATGACACAGTCTATATGGTAGCTGCGATCATTCATCACCAGAACAAAACCCTGTTTAGATAGTTTCACCCCTTTTATGCACAAGCGAGAAAGAAGATGTGCCAAAGAGACTGTGTGGATCCCCAGGGTGGGATCGGGGAGAAGAATGGAGTTTGGACTCTTATGACAGTTGATGGTTGAGCTGAGGAGTGAAGACCCTCGTGCATTCCATCACTTCATGAGGATGCCACCAGCCTTGTTGACGAACTTGTTACAGCGTCTGAGACCAGTTTGACCAAGCCGAGCACCAACCTTCCGTCCCAACCTGACCCTGGACTGAAGTGCACTGACTCTGTGCACCTGGCCTCTGGAACCACATACCAAAAACATTGCAGTATGTGTTGGAGTGCACACAACAGCATCATCCAAAAGGTTGGTCAGAGAAGTGGTGCAGGCCAGTCATTGAAGAAAACGCTGGAGGAACCAAGGCTGGAGGAAACTTGCAGAGAATGGTATCACAGGTGGAACTTTCTCCCACACCCGTTGGAACCATTAGATGGGAAGCACGTGGCCTGCCAAAGCTCAGCCAACTTCACGGTCCACTTATTTTCAACTACAAGGGCTCTTTCAATATCATCCTCCTCTTTGCCATGGCTGATGCTGACTTACAAGTTCATGGACATCGATGCTTCAGGCAATGGGGTCAGCTTCAGATGGCCAGACTATACAACGCCAGTGACCTCAAGGATGGCTGGAACGCAACCTCATCAATGGGTTTTTCAGATCCAGACCCCCTACCAATGACACACAAGATGTTTGCCGTACTGCATCGTTTGGTGATTGATGCCTTCTCCCTAGAACCTACCTCATGAAGCCGTACACTGTCCAGATACCTCACCCGTTGAAGAGAGGATCTTCAATACAGGCTGTCCCAGGGCAAGACAGGTAGTGGAGAACGCCTTTGGCTCCTGGCCAACAGGTTCCAGATACTTCCACCACCATGCAGCATCACCCAGAGACTGATGATGGAGGAATCGGGATAGCTTGCTGCATTCCTGCACATCTCATGGCCACGTCTCTACCCAGGGGTTGAGAACAGACGTGTGGACATCAACAAGGAAAGGGACATGGTTCCTGACTGAACTGGAGGCAAGGAGTTAACCTGATAGACACGTGGGATGTACAGGCCCTCAACAGAGTTCACGTGAAGGGAAGATAGCAGCGCAACCTACTGAGACACTAGTGCACCTCCCCAGCTGGAGCAGTGGAGTAGCAAGACAGGATGATAGAATGATTAATGGTATTGCTTCTTGAGGCCTGTCCTCGATAACACTGATGAGATTGTGACCATGTATGTTGGTGGTCCTACAATGAGTAGGGCATTAATAAAGAGTATAATTATAATAGTTTGTGTTTATTTTGAAATGTGTTGATCAATGAATAAATTTGTTATTGATAATAAAGGGTCCATATGTGAGGCAGCTTGGGAAGGTGGACCATAAGAGTCCCACTATGCTTGCACTGGAGGTTTATCAATCCCACAACGTATCCTTATCTATCCACAAACTACCCTTATCTGATCCCACAACTATCCTTATCTATCCCACAAGCATGCAAAGGCTTAACCATTGTTTAAAAGTTTCACCAACAACTTTATAAGTAAAAAAATGAACCAAGTAAATGTATTAGTTCCTTAAAGCAAAGATACTCTATATTAACTTCTTAGGTAAACCCTATGACTTTACTTAAATAAGCAAATAGAACCAAGTAAACTTGAATTAAGCTGTGTTAAGCAAGAGATAACCTTGTATTGAACTGTCTCAGTAAACTGTATGACGTTATAAAAAACCAAAATGAACCAAGTAAACTGTCCTTAACCAAAGATAAAGAGTGAACAAGTAAAAACTCAGTCTCTGGCACGATCTTCAGTCACTCTGAGTCATTGTTCATGATCTCAGCATTCTTAAGGCGGGCAGAGATGTGTAGGTGCGTGGCCTTAGTGTCTAGTCTGAGGCGCCCATTGGGGTGCTTGCCCCGAGAGTAACAGGGGATGGGTGGTGTTTCAGGAAGCTTCTCAAGAGAGGTGACTCAGTCCCATTGAAAGGTTGAGAGGCCTTCATCAAGTACAGCGCACAAGACGTGATGACAGATTGGTCCGTTGAGGGGCTGTGCTGTGGGGATGGGGAAGGAGAGTGTAGTGGGGCTGTGGTCTGCAGCTAGGCGAGGTGTGGGCGTCTGTGGTGTGTGATGAACCGTGGGCCTGGACTGGAAAGTTCTGCTTCTGCTATAGGAAGTCCTGGTAGTCGTAGCCTTGGTAGGTGAGAGCCTGTTGAGAAGCTGTGGAAGGGCTGTGTCATCCCTGGGGTGGAGGAGCAGACCTGGGACTGGTGTAGGAGCAGCTTCAGCTGCAGGCCTGAGGGTTGTGCGAAGTTGCTGTATCCTTCTCCTTCATTCACACTGGTACTGGGCCTGGGCATTTCCTTCAGGGTGTGGCTCATGACAGTGATGAAAGTGTGTGGTGGCTGGGAGGATCCCCTGTCCAAGTGGACCAGCTGAGAGAGAAGTTCGTTGTGTGCGTCTTTCAAATGTCCCTGGATCTCCAACAGGACAGTGTTGCTTTGGCCGCTCCAGTCTGCCTCTCGTGCCTGCATCCTGTGGAGTGGGTGGGGGGTGGGGTGCGTTGTTCTCTGAGTGCTGCCGCTTCTTCCTCCATTTGTGATAGGGGAATCCTCCACATCTGCCGGCTATGAGGGAATGCAGTTTGTCTGGGGGTTCTCTGCCAACTGGGCCCCTCTGAAGACACCTGCGTCGGGCAATGTAGCTTGCCCTCCTGGTGGAAGAGGACTGGCTGTCCTGTGGGCTGTCTGTAGGGAGAGGGTGTCTGAGGGGCTGACTTCTCAGTGGCGAAAACCTCACCCTGCCAGGAAGCTGCACTCTGCCATGACGTACATGCTCCGTTCAGTGAGCTTGGACAGCGGCAGCCTGCCCAGATTTTTTGGGTGTTAGCTGCCATACTAGGTGCTGTGCATGTGCTTCCGACCATCCCAGGAGTACATCTTGCAGTGGTAGCCCAGACTTCTCTGCCTTTGTCTCTCAGTGCCTGTTTTCTTCTTGGGGTCGCAAATAGAGTCTATGCCTTTTTTCTCACGAGGATACTCGTTCTCGTCCTCAGGCCATTCCAGGCACCTCCTCCTCATGGTCCTCGGACAACGGTGTACTGTTCCTCTCTCTCTCTCCTTCCCTTGCCTTTTCTCCCCTCAGGCAGGGGCCTTCAGCAGCAGGGCTTTGAGGGCCTTGGGGCTGGTCCACCACAGCAGCAGTAGCAGCAGCAGTTTCGTAGCTAGCAGCAGCAGTTCTAGTAGAGTCACAGCAGTAGCAGCACAGCACCACAGCACCAGCCAAAAGCAGACCAGCACTAGCGTGCATCAGCGCACCACCACCACCACCACCCCAGTAAGTAATCCAAGCAAAAGCCACTAGCAGCACCAGCAGCACCAGCAGCTTCAGAGTCAATGCCAGGGGGTGGGATGCTGGTTCTGTACCGTTTCTTGCCAGGGCTGAACGAGTATGGCACCGGCTTCCTCTTCTTCCTGACTGATCAACCCATGGTGTTTCATTGAAGATGTATGTGGCAGCACGTCTTTCCTCTGAATGCTGACTGCGTGAGAGCTGCGAATCTTTTATATCCGCGGAGCTGACAACATCATACTTCCCACATCGGCAGTGAAATGGTTTGCATCCAATATACATCCGTGCGGCATCCGCTTTGCTTCCTTTAGGTGTCCGTGATGCATCCGCGTTATTCCGCTATGCATCCGCCCTTCCGCTATGCGTCCGCTTCGCAATTCTCCCCCGGAAGCCCTTCGGAGGTGTCATCCGCTTCCATCCGCTGTCATCCGCGAGGCTTCCTATGAACATCCGTTTAACATCCCCACGACGTACTACCCCCATTCTGTTCTTTTCCGTTCTGTTTATGCAAATTTTTGCCACTTTTTGGAGCGAATGTCAACGGATGGAGCCACCCCTGAAATTTTGCTCATCCGCTGTGTCCTTTATGCATACGTTTTGCGTCCATCTGCCAATAGGACCTAGCTATAGATTGGAAGCTGTTTTTTTATAATCCTATTTCTTTGCAGTTTTTTCACACACATTTATGTATATGTATACAATATTCTTTCTTTCCGCTATGTATTCAAAATGGGCAAAGATTTTATATAGGTGTTTGCAGCATGTGTATATGTGTGTTACGTATGTGTATGGATATGGATATATATTTCACTTTTAATGTGTGCCAGTTTACTTATAGTAAAAAAAATGACAATAAAAGTTATCTTATCCTATCTTCCTGCTTTCCTTCCCAACCCCATTCCTTCCCACACCATATTTTGTATTGGCTTCCCAGTCAAGTACTTAACAGGTGTGATCCTGTTTAGCTTTCTAAAATCAGCCTACTGAAATAAATACCAAAATAAACTGCCCAATAATTTATCTTGCACCTGATTTCAATGTAAAGGCCAAGTCCCACTGGCCGACAGACGCAAAACGTATGCATAAAAGACACAGTGGATGAGCAAAATTTTGGGGGTGGCTCCATCTGTTGTTATCCGCTCCAAAAAGTGGTGAAAATTTGCATGAACAGAAGGGAAAAGAACGGAAAAAAATGGAAAAGAATGGACGTGGGTAGTATGTAGTGGGGATGTTAAATGGATGTTCATAGGAAGCCTAGCAGATGGAAGTGGATGGAAGCGGATGACACCTCTGAAGGGGTTCCGGGGGAAAATTTCAAAGTGGACGCATAGCGGAAAGGGCAGATGCATAGCGCATAAAGCAGATGCATCATGCACTCCTATAGAAAGCAAAGCGGATGCTGCGTGGATGTATATCGGATGCAAAGCGTTCACTGCGCATGCGGGGAGTATGAATTGTGTCAGCTCCATGGAT
>BHFT01022623.1:0-24848 GCA_004320025.1 Laticauda laticaudata
ACAGATGGCAAGCTTTTTTTAATGTTTTACATCCTCTTTGCATCCGTAAGTGCAGTGGGACTGGGCCTTTAACAACCAATCTGCAGTATTACTAAATTTTGCTAGGCATCTGCTGCGTGTTACTCTCTTCCTTGATAATCTAGTCCAGAGGTCCCCAAACTTGGCAACTTTAAAACTTGTGGACTTCAACTCCCAGAATTCTCCAGCCCGCAAGTTTGGGGATCTAGTCTTAGCTGGGCAAAACAGGCAAGAGCAGATCAGCACGGAGAAAAGTTGTGCATCTCCCCATATTCCTTTCTCCACCAGCAGCCTCGTCCCCTTTTCCTCATTTATGAAGCACGCTAAATTTAAAGGTGCTGTTCGCATTGAAAGGAATATGGGGAAACACACAACTTTTCTCTGTACCAAGAGGGCTACTCTCTCTCTCTCGCCTCAACTCTTGGCATGGAAAACAGTCAGTGGGAGCAGCAGTTGAGGCAGTCGGTCACCCATCCCATGGCTCATGCTCACCATACCTGCAGGGGGTGGGGGATGCAGCAGCAGCAAGCCAGCAATGGCAATTCCAGCAGCATTGGGGCTTCTGGGACCAATCTGTTTCCCCCCCACACACACCATCCATGCAGCCACACACATGGTTCATCAGGGCTTCCAGGCTCTGCTCCCTGCAGCTACCATCAACTGTACCTGGACTTAATTAAGGGGCTCCTTGCTGACACGAGCCACTCCAAGTGTTCTTTCCTGCTGCTGTTTTTGGCAGAGTAAACATTTCTAATGTCTCCCATCAATAGCAGCAGGAAGGAATGTGTGGAGGCTTGTTGAGGATCCAGCCAGGCTAGCAGCTGCTTCTGTCACCTGCTGCTGTTTTGGGGAGAGCAAAAGTTTCCCAGCACAAAGCAAAGCTTCCAAGCCTCTCCCCATCAGAAACGGCTCCCAGGCAAGCAGAGAGAAGCAGGATTCAACCTGGCTTGCCTCTCTGCTTGCCCAGGAGCCATTTCTAATGGGAGGGTAGATTTGGAAGCTTTCTGCTGTGCAGTAGCAGGTGAAAGAAGCAGCAGCTGACCTGGCCAGATCCTATATGAGCCTCTCTACATGTTCCTTGGCAGAAGGCAAGTGGAGAGAGAAGGCAACCAGTGGTGGCAGCAAAAGGCAAGTGGGGGGTGAAGGCAACTGCCGGTGGCAGCAAAAGGCAAGTGGGGGGGAAAGGTGGCTGGTGGCAGCCGCAAAAGGCAAGTGGAGGGAAAGTGACCCGCAGTGGCAGCAAAAGGCAAGTGAGGGAAAGGCAACCAGCGGTGGTGGCAAAAGGCAAGTGGGGTGAAGGCGACTGGGGTTTACAGAACCTCACTCACCCAGGGACATCAGTAAAGTGGAAGGCAGGCAGCAATGGCTGGCCTGGCGGGCGCACAAGAGCAGACTGCAGGCAGCAGTGTTGTGCATGCATACAATGTCACACATGCGTGATAAGGATTGATGAGCAGGCAGCAGAGAAGCTGGTGGAGAGGGGTAGGTCCAGCCAGAAGCCTGATTTACCGATTCTCCGAAGTACCGGGAACAGTAACAATCAATTCGATAGAACCAGGCCAAACCGATAAAATCCCATCCCTGCCCTTTTATGGGTTGCATGATTTTCAAGTCTTTAAGCTTGGTGTTTTCAAAATTATAAAAGGTGCTGGTGAATTTTATATGTAATAGTTTTTCCTTTTGTTTGAAGTGGTAATTAGTGCATTCTGCTTTAATCTGATGGCATAGGGTTTGTAGCAGTTTTTAAAGTTAGTGTCAGCCTCCACAAAGTTTTCTTTACATTTTTTGCTGCTTGCTTCCTATCAGCTGCCACAGAAACAAGGAAAGGGGTAATGTTGATATTTCGGAGGAGAAGGGTGCTGGAGAGTGAAGAAGTTTTCTGTGTGAATTAAAAAGGAGGGGATGTTTTCCTGCTTACTGTGCATCTGCATAGACTTAGACTAAGCCAAGGTCAACTGTCTTGGCATACTGGATGAATGAGAAACCACCTGAAGATGTACCCCACGTGACATTATAACCACCTCAGATTGGATAACCAGCCTGGATTCTTGGGGGAGGGAACCTGGGATAACTTTCAATATGCAATATTCACACTTATTTGCCTCAGATCTTGCTTTTCTTTTGTTGCTACCACTTCCAACTCAGTAAAAGTACTTTTTCTCTGCATAAATGGAGTTGAAGAATTCCTTTCTTGGGTTTTGAATGAGGCACACCTGACAGTTAGCGATGTAGCTAGTTTTGTTTTTGTTTTTTTGATTGGAGCTTCCTTATTGTTATGGGTAATTTATTTTTTTCTGGTTTTGGAGGTTACTATAGGGACATATCGTTTAATGACTCTTTTGACTTCAAGCAATTTTTTTTTAATAATGGTCTTCAGCAGTATTACAGCCAGTTTATAGAATATACCAGTCTAGAGATGAGAGGTTGGCAGGTATGAGATCATAGTTGACCTTTTTCAAGTTATATTTTGGGGTCTTGTCATTATGATCTTCTTTTCAGGGACATAAATTGAGACAAAAGTCAATCATGCTGTGATCACTGTTAGAAAAAGTTTCTTTTATTTGTAGTCCATAAATTGTGTTTAAACTGTTGCAGGAGATAAGATCAAGGCAGTTGTTGAGTCTAGTGTTGTTTGTTACTAATTGATCCAGTCCTAAAGTATTAATGGTATTGTACAGGATTGCATGTATAGGTTCAGTTGTACATCCATTTAGGGTCCAATTAATTAGAGATAGATTGAGGTCACCAAGAAAGATAGATAATAGGGTGTGAGCAGGAGGCTGCTCATGTTAGTGGTGTAGTTAGCTTGTTTGCGTGATCGAGGTCATAATCAGGGACTCTGTAACATAGTAAGAAGCAAATTTGGTATTTATGGACAGATTGCAGATGATAGTCTCAGGAAGATCAAACTCCTGTGTAACTTGAATCCTTTTCAGATCTAGACACTTTTTATAGAAAATGGCAACAACACCCCCTCTGTGGTTTTCATGGTCAGATCAGAAAACATGATAGTCCCATACTGTGGTAATGGAGTTTGGAAAGGATACATTCAACCATGTCTTGCAGACAAAGATTATATCAAAAAGGCCTGCATTTAGGGTGAGGAGGAATTCAGGAATTTTATTTGCAAGGCTTCTTGTATTTAGTAGCTTGCATTTAAGGTCTGTAGTGGTGGACTTGGAAGAAGTTGGAGGCATGCTTGTACAATTTTGGTTATTAGGGGGTGTTTGTTGGGACATGTGATGTTGGTCTTGCATTTGATACAATCAGTGCAGTTGTCAGCTGGTGTTCCATTCAAAATCCAAGAAAGAAATACTTAGACTCCGTTAATCAGAGAAAAGATATATTTTACTGGAAGTCAAGTGGTAGCAACAAAAGAATTCTGAATCTGAGAAAATGGGTGCGCAAATCACATATACCAAGTAATGGCAATGTTTCCATCCCCAATAGTTCAAATAGTTCTTCCAATTAAAAGTTGTGAATATCATCATGTGGACATCTCCAGGTGGTGATGACACTTCACGGCCATTGACCTTGGCATAGTTTGATAAAGGTTTGCAGCTGCGTATAGCATAGGAGAGAAAGCTAAGCAAGGAATAGAAACCTAAGCAAGAATGTACTCCCCCCCCCTCAGTTTATACAGTTCCAGTTTGTACCACCTCCAGCTCACTTCCCACAACTTTCCCCCCTCCTCCCCCTGTTACTAATGACAGCAGAAAGGTGCAAAGCAAAGGGAGAAAGTCTTGAAGGCTGACAGCGGTAGTGGATGTATTGGTCTGTCTTACCTTGGTCCTGGCGTTTTTAAGCTCTGAGCAGAACTTGCAAGTGTGAACATTGTAGTATTGACAGGTTGGGCTGTGAGCAAAGTTTCTTATGGTTAGTACTGCTTTTTGTGAGTGAGTTAATTGTGTAGATGAATTTGTGTTTGTGTCAGCCTTCAAGACTCATTTTACCTTGAGGAGAAACTGGTGATCTGACCCAAATGGTTCTTGGGAGTCAGGTGGAAGGAACGGGAGGAAACCCCCACCCCCCAGGGATGACAACTACCAGACAGCATTGAGAAGAGGAGGCTTGGCACGAGAAACAGAAGATAAATCTCCTGCTAGCACAAGCCTTAAATCTCCTAAATGAAGCTGTAGGAGGAAGCAAATCCAAACAAAGGTATGAATTGCTAACTCATGGAGAATCTGAAAGAGAGAAAAGGGAGGCAGCAGCAGCACTGGGAGCCCCACCAGCCATCCCCATAAATCAGTTCAATGGGCCAGTTCAACCAGTGGCTGCAGCCCAAGGCCCCTCAGCAGGGGGAACAATTGCCAGAAGGTGTCAAATTCCAAAAGCATCTCTTTTGGAAGTAAAATTTGGAGGGGATCCCAAGGAATTAGGTTTCTTCCTAGCCCAAGTTTGGAACCATATGGAAGAATATGGTGATGATTTTTCATCAGAAGCAGCTAAAGTGAGATGTGTCACCAGGACTTTAAAAGGAACGGCTGCAAAATGGATGGTGACATTGCATAATGATAATGCACCACAATTGATGAATTACAACCTGTTCAAGGCAGCATTATGTGCCAGATTTGAAGACCCACTGGCTGAATGTAAGATTAAGATTAGAATGAAGACTATAAATCAGGGGCAGAGATCAGTGGTCAAATACACCGAGGAATTTAGAGAGCTGGCTTCAAGGCTGGTCCTAGGGGGCAATGATAGAAGCATTCAAAGATGGGCTGAAAGAAGATGTTTATCAAAGCTGCATCACCAGAAAAGACCCAAGTGATCTGCAACTCTGGTATGTATTAGCATCAGAGGTGGAGATCGATCTGACCCTAAACAGATGCAGGGGTGGCCTTGATTGGAGCAAGCCCTCCCCCCACCAACCCTTGAGAAGTCTCAAAGCCTCAAAAGGGAAGATTGACAGTGAAACCCAAAATCACTGCATGCTTCTGATATGGGAAGGAAGGTCACTGGGCTGTAGACTGCAGGCAAGACTTTGTACCCATACCCAAACTTCCACAAGAGAAATCCAATGTTCCGTCATTGACCGAGTGGATAACCCAACTTCAGCTTACCTGGCCAGTTTCTCATAAACCATTAGATGATGCTCATTAGGCTCATCCAGCTTAATCATGATAGTACATTTAGGTATGCCTCATCAGAGTCTTCCACCTCTTAACCTGATATATTTATGGTTATAATAAATTCTATTATGTATTTAAATATATATTGCTATTTTCCCAGTTTATCCATTACTTTTTAATTCAATCATAGTATTGCAAAAACTTATGTCTCTATCCATCATTTCTCAGCCTTTTTAGAATTCCATTATTTATTGATTTTTTAATGATTCTTTTATATTTCTCTCTTGGGATCCTATATTTCTTTCTAACATTTCTACACAAACTGAGTATTCCATCTGCCTTTACCCTTATCTTCTGCTGCTGCATCATTTGTATACCAATCCATAAACCTTCCATTATTTTTGGGAAGTTCTCCTTTTTTTCCTCTATATTATTATTGTAAAATTTTAGGGAGTTATCTCTTCAATTCTTAGTATTTATTGTTATTTTTTGTCATTTTTATTTTTTTGGAGCTTATTTTGATTTGTTTCCTCCCCCATTCCTGATTTCTCATCCCTCTCTTGAATATTTTGTTCATCTTTTCCCACCATTTGTTGAGGGTCTTCTACACTCACTTATTTATCATTAAATGATCCCCTCATCTCCTTATACTTCTTTGTCATACTTTCACAAAAACTTTTAACCATCATGAGCATTTCTTCATAGAACTCTATTGTCTCCTGTTAAATCATTTTGAACCAAGTTAATATATTAAAAAAATATTCAATGTATCTTTAATATTCCAGTATCTAAAAACTCCAAAAGAGTAAATTGTTAATAAAATTTATCAATCCCAAAATGATTCCTCCAAAACCTCAGGGTTTCTAGCCTTTAGAAGTTATAAATTTTACTTTTGCAGTCTTTGTAATTTCCAGTTTACTCCTTCCCAATTGTCTAAATATCTTTTCTTATTCTTTTCTCTTCTTTCAATGAACAGTTCAATAAATTTTTAGTTTTTATGGTTAATTTTTCCTCAAACATCTTCAGACAGCTCAGTAAATATTTTCAGGTCTCCTAATTGTTTGCAATGATAAAGTCAAGGTCAAATAATTTCCAGCTGTTATTTGTTTTTTTTTCCTTTCAACAGTTTCCTTCAAATTTCTCACATTGCAGTAAACTTCCTTCTCTAGTAGATGGCTCTCCTGCTCCCAATTCCAATGCTTAACAAAGTATAAGAGTCAAAACAGCTGGCTGTCATCCATTCACAGAAGTTAAAAATAAAGTTTGGAAAAGCAATTTCTCCCAATAATCAATTTTTACAATGTTGTTCAACTATTTCCAGACTTTCTCTTGTTTAAAACATTCTTTGAATATTTATTTTGCATCTAAATCTTTAAGATTTAGTCTTTCTCTTTAATTTTTAGTCTTTAATCCTTCTCCATAAATCTAGTCACTGCTTTCTTCCTATTTAGAGGTTATTTTTTTTATAATTTTTAGCTTGGATTAAATCTTTATATAGTATAGGGGTATAGGGGTTAGAAGTTATCTCCCCCAGTTTCACTGCTCTGTCCACACACTGCTCCAGCACAAGACCTTAGTGTCCCGGTTGTCCCAGCTTGTGATAGACCAAAATGGCTATCATTCCTGCTGCTGTTCGGGAGAGCTTTCTTCAGATCAGCAAGGAAATTGTGGTTTCCTTGTGATCAACAAAGTGATCCTTTCTTCACCCCTTGCAGGGTCTCCTGGCTGCATTTCATGCAGCCCGTTGTGGCTCTGCTATTTTCCAGCCATTGCTGCCATGACTTCAACCAGAATTCCCATCTGGTTGTCTTTTTCCCATGATAATCCTTTTTCAAACTTTCCTCAATATTCTTTGTTTACTGTTCTAGTTCACCAATAATTTATGATAGCTATCTTGTAATATCTTTAATATGTTTTCATGGCTGTTTTATGTCTAGCTTAGCCAGAAAAATGTAAAAATTTATCAGCAGTAAGTTCCAAAACAGGTTCATATCATGTATAGCATTTTCTACCTAAGTTTAGATAAAATGTCAGTTAAAAAAAAAGAATGTATGTAACCAATATCATTATCACTACACTAATCCAACAAGGCTATACCTAAGTGAAATTGATTGGCATGTTCACTATTAAGAAAGCAGGAGTTTTGCAGTTATTTTTTGTTTATTGAATTTTACCAACTTTTCAAATAACTATTGTGGGACAAGCTGAAGCTTAGCAGGAGATCAGCAATTTAATGTAAACATGAAACTGCCTTCAAGAGCGGAAACAGAGAAAGACTGACAATAGGAGGACCCTGAGAGATAAATAAAATAAAATAATTGAAATAGGAAAGTGGATAAATTTTGTGGTAATCTTTCCCACCTGTTCAGGATTTGTAATTACTGTTATTTATAATTATAACAGAAGTATAGTTTCTAGCCATAGCAATCCATGTGTCTGAGGGGTTACTTCCTATTTCATGCTCTATCAAGGGAAGCTATCACTGTCTCTTCAAGTGTTGTAGAATGGTATAAAAGGGAAGTGTAAGGCCCAGACTCTGTCCACTTCAAATGATAAGTATGAACTTTTGAGAAGGAAGTTATCCAGGTGATGTTCAAAGCAGAGTCTAATATGCCTCCAGCATACGGCTAAGATAAAGGGAGTTAGAATCCCTCCCCTTAGTCTGGTGTGGATTTCATCAATATAAAGAAGCAACATGTTAATTCCCCCCACCCCTTTTTTTCTGGGAACATAGCTGAGAAGAGCTTCCTGGGAAGTTTCTTTCAGAGCTGGAATTTTTATGCCCTCTTCTCTTCTTGCTATCTCTCCAAGAGGTGGCAAGGTTCCAGACATCTGGGCTCCAATCTCCAGTTATATATCATGTGTAAGTTATACAAATTCAATACAAGAATTAAGATATACAGGTTACATCAAAAAGGATTATTTGTATCAACCCCCCCCCCNCCCCCCCCCCCCCTTCTTCTTCCACTGATACACAGATCTGACAGGAAGATTGTCACCTCAGTAAGATGGTTGGGTTTGTATATTGTACTAAATTAGCATGTGTTACACATTGTTGAATAAGTCATTCAATGTTGAATGAGTCAATATAGCTCATTCAACAATATAGCTATAGCTCTATAGCTACAGACTATAACTAATACATTAGTCAAATAAAAGCAAGAATTTTATGGCAAAATATATCGTATGTCAGAGTCCACAATTTTATTTTATTTTTTTTAAATCAACTAATGGATGTAAATTAAACCTGTAAAACCTGGATGGAAAATTAAGAGTCATATATTAAATGTGATTGTTCAGCTGTATAGGTCAGTGAAGTTCAGCGTCTCCTCATGAAATGAAGGATCTCATCTCTGTTACTACTTAGTTCTGATCATTCAGTTTCTAATGGTACTGAGAATACTAGGTTATCACTCTGAATAAACACAAAATAAATCCTTTAGTGTGGAGATTTCTGTTCACTTTTGAAATTTTTTAACCTGAAAATATGTGTTAGAGACAAGAATGACTTGTCACTGAATCAGTTAAGCACCACTCATCACATCTTATTTTATGTTTAGAACACAAAACTGGCTCTGTCATACATAAGAGATGGAGCAGAAAGTTTTGGGAAAAACATACTTGAATTTATTCTTTTAAAAATGGAAACATCAGTAAACACCAATGTGTATGGACACACACACACACAAAACAACTAAATGGGCAAGTTATTATTTTATATAAAATAAATAATTTTGCAAAGTGTTTTATATATATATTTGTGCAGCACGCTAATATGATAATAATGATATGGCTCTGTCTAAGGGGAAGCATATCAAATGAGAGTGAAGTGTGGACTTAAAGTGGACCATAGATAATCTGTAGTCTACAATGATACTTTTATTTTATTACTGCCTTGGAAGTGTGTTTTACCTAAAGGATTCTTTGATATGAGTAGAGTTGGAGGGAAATGAGTATGAGTAATGTGCAAACAGTATATAAAGTGAATTGAAGAATGCCTTATAAAAATGCTAGCAGGGGGTTGGAGCCAACTGTCAGGAAGAGAGGACGTGCAAGTAGGAGATTCTGCAAAACACGAACCTCTATCCCCACTTTGCAGGGCTCTGTGGAGTCAAAGGGAGACTTGTAGGGTTTCCTGAAGGTATGGGGGTTCTGGAAATCCTAAATGGGCAGAGGTCCATGTCAGAGAATGGTACATAACTGGGAACAAGCAAGCAGAGGAAAAGTGACCAGCAATGGCCGTCCATGAAAGCTGACAGCTGGTCATACAAGTGGTGAAATAGCAGAATGACAGTGCAATCAAGCTGACAAATTTGACAACCACAAAGTGGGTAAAATGAAGGGAAGTGCAGTAGCGGAATTAATCAAAGAAAACCCAGCAATCGGAGCCAGCTCTAATTAGTGCTTAATGGAGCAGCAAGATAAATGGTGGGCAGAATGATTGGAAGAGGATAGGGAAGCCAAAGGAAAAAAGAGAGGTTGGAGTGACGAGAATATTTGGTGTATACAATCACAAAGAATAAGACTGGATTGGTGACTGGAGCGGTTTTGAAGAGTGGGTTTTTTTGGACTTAATATGGACAGCAGAGAGTTTCAAGAGCCATTGCGAGTGTAAGAGATTGGTACAGACAGTGAAGAAGAAAGAAGATTGGATTTACAGGCAGGATGGCACACGTTTTTATGGCAGGACAAACAAGCAAGCCATAGATACTTTCAAAGACACAAAATTAGACACACCTTGTTAATTGCATGGAATAAAACTAATCTACGACAAACCTATGCAGAAACACCAATATGGCTATCTACATTGGAATCTTTGATGTACCCACACTTACTCTGGCAAGGGAAAATTATTCCCGATTAGGATGTTTTAAATGATAGAGGAGAATTATAATTGAGGCAAGACTTGAAAGATCAAGGAATAGACATAGAATGGTGGGCTTACTTACAACTCCAATCAAGGCATGGGAAAGATATGAAAGAGTGGGGACTTAGCAGGCACCAGATAAAATTAGATGAAGTATGATTGGGAACTTATGAGAAATTGATAAATATATATATAAAGTTTTATTGGAATGTAAATTAGAGGAAGAAAAAGTAAAAGAAACAGTGGTGACATGGATGAAGAATTTTGGATATAGTATAAATTTAGATGATTGGCAAATTTTATGGGAATGAAACAAAAGAATGACTTTGGCCACACCATTTAAAGAAAATGTATATAAATTGTTTTATAGATGGCATAAGTCACCATCAAAATTGGCAAAAATGTATCCAAATCTTTCCCCTGTATGTTGGAAGTGTAATAAGGAAAATGGAACTCATTATCATTTATGCTGGAATTGTAAAGAAGCCCAAAAGTTTTGGCAGAAAATTCAGAAATGGTTAGAAAAGATGTGTAAGATTAAAATAGAATACAGACCTGAATTTTTCTTGTTAGGAATTAATGTGGGAAAATATGACAAAGATATTATATACCAAATAATTCATGTAATCACAACTGCAAGATTGGCCTATGCACAACAGAAGAAATGTAAAGAAACTCTAAGTGAAATAGAAATAATTAGGAAAATTTGGATGTGCGTAGAAATGGACAAATTCACAAAAGAAGTAAAAAATAAGGATGAATCGAATTGTTACAAAGTATGGGATAAGTTTTATTTCTGGTTAGAAAAAAGGAAGAATCAAGAAAATAAGAAATGATTGCATGTATATATTAAGCCCCTGTCACACAGCACCAACGGATGGAAAGAGGATGTAAACGGAGAGAAAAACTTGCCATCCATTGGTTCACGTGATGCATCCGTTCTGTACTCACTGCGTCCATTTTTCATCCTCTCTATCCGTCCAGCATCCGTCTACTGACATTTCATATCCGCTCAAAAGTTTTGAGCTGCACAAAACTTTTTGAGTGGATAAAGTATCCAACGCGTCCATTCTACCTCCGCTACGCATACGGGGAACATCCGTTATACATCCGTCGTCATCCGTTATGTGTCTGCTATATCCTCCTAGGCATCCGCTGCGCATCTGCGCAACTCACATCCGCTCCAACAGAAAACAGACACAGGGAGGAAGCAAAACGGACACGAACGGACACGCAGCATTAGTAGCACGGACGTAGAAAGATGAAAGCGGATGCAGCTCGCATACAAAGCATTAAAACGGAAAAAAACGTTCATATAGGGGACATATCTCGGATATTAGGAAGTCTGCAGGATGCCTAGAGGATGCAAAAGGACACCTTGCCGAAAACCTATATTTCCTATAAAAAGGGGGAGAAATCACCTGGATCTCACTTTCAATCCACAGCCCTGTGGTGCAGACCTCTTCAGCCTTTCATCTGGCTCTTGCTCTTCCACAGCATCCAGTCATCTCCACCATGGATCGTCACATACTCCTTTGGTAGCCGCCATTGTTCTACAACAGTGCGAAGCCCTCTACAGGCTCTTTCACCTGTTCTACGCGAGAAAAAAGAGGCGTCCAAGAAGTGTCTGGGTCCGAAGATGGATCGTGAGAAAGAGCCGAGTACGGACTGTATAACAAGCTGATGGTGGAGCGAAGGAACGAAGACTCTCGTGCATTCCAAAATTTCATGAGGATGCTGCCAGCCATGTTTGACGCAGTGTGGAGCGGCTGAGACCCAGGTTGACCAAGGCGAAACATCAACTTCTGTCCCAGCCTGACCTGGGCTGAAGGTGCGCACTGACTCTGCGCCACCTGGCCCTCGGGACCACGTACAGGAACATACAGTCGCCATGGAGGGTGCCACAACAAACCCATCAGCTTGTGCGTGAGAGAAGTTTTGCAGCGCCATCATCGAAGAAACCTGGAGGAGCTCCTCCAGTGCCCTCCACTGAAGAAAGGCTGGAAGAAAGTTGCAGAGCAGTGGTTATCAGAAGTGAACTTCCCCCACCACCATTGGAGCCATAGATGGAAGCACGTGGCCTGCCAAAAGCCTCCACCCAACTCAGCGGTCCACTTATTCACAACTAAACAAGGGCTTCTTCAGCATCATTCCTCTTCACCATGGTCGATTGCTGACTACAAGTTCATGTACATCGATGCTTCAGGCAACGGGTCAGCTTGCAGATGCCCAGGTTATACAATGCCAGTCACCCTCAAGGAAGGGCTGGAACAACAACCTCATCATTGGCTCCCAATCCAGACTCCTGCCCAACGACACACAAGATGTGTGGGGGTGACGCCTTCTCCCTCAGAAACCTACCTCATTGAAAGCCCTACACTTCCAGATGCCTCACCCGTTGAAGCAGAGGATCTTCAACTACAGGCTCTCCAGGGCAAGGCAGGTGGTGGAGAAAACGCTCTTGGCATCCTGGCCAACAGGTTCCAGGTACTTCTCACCACCATGCCAGGCATAGCCCAGAGACCGTTGAGGAACCATCGTTGGAAGCTTGCTGGCATCCTGCACAATCTCATGACGCACCCGCATGCCCAGTTCTTGCAGAACAGGCTCGTGGACCGCCAACAAGCAATGGACGACAATGGAGCTGGTGAATGGAGACCAAAGGCCGAAACCCTGATAGATTACTTGTGGATGTGCAAGGCCCCAACAGGAGGCTTCATGTGAAGGAAGAAGCAGGCAACCTCCTGAAATACTGTACAAACACCCGAGCTGCGAGCAGTGGAGTGGCAAGACCAGGATGGTAGATGCTGTAATGGATGGCTTCCTTGAGCCTGTCTCATCACACTGATGACATTTGTGCCATGTTATGTGAGTGGCCCTATATGAACAAGGCATTTAATTAAAGAGTTGTGTTTATGTTGAAATGTGTTGATGAATGATTAAATTGTTATTGATAATAAAGGGCCAAGTGAGCCACCTGGAGGGTGGACCATACAGTTACCCACTATGCTTGCACTGGAGGTTTATTCTATCCCCACAGCTATTACCCATTCCCAAAGGTGTATCCCTGGCCATCCCACAGTATCCCTGCCCATCCCACAGGTATCCTCTGCCCATCCCACAAGCATTGCAAAGGCTTAAACCATTTCAATAAAAGTTTTCACCCAAGACTTATTTACTAAAAGAACTGACCAAGTGTGCTGAAGCAAAGAAAACCTTATTAATAAACAAACTGTAAAAGCAAAAGCGACCCAAGTCAAGTGTCCCAAGCAAGATAAAAGTCAAAGGCTAAGAACCCAGGTCTCTGTCATTCTTCTCAAGTCACTCTGAGGCTGTGCCCTATAGTTTCAGGGGTTAAAGGCGTCCATGTGCTGTTGGAGGTCGCTTGCTGCTGGAGTGCTGGTCTGAGGCGCTATTGGGCGTGCTGGGCCCCGAGAGGACAACAGGGATGGTGTGTTGTAGGAAGCCTCTCAGAGAGCTGGCTCCAGTTCCCATGATGTTGAGCGAGCCCCTTCCCCATTGACATGGAGGTGTCAGTTCCCAAGACCGATGACAGCATGTTCTGAGGCCGGGCTGGCTGTGGGGCAGAGGAAGGGAGTGTAGTGGGGCTGTCTGGTCTGCAGCTGAGCGAGGTGAGCGCGTGGGGTGCTCCTCTGTGGCATGGTGGCATGTGTTGGTATCTGTGGCATTGGGTGCATCTGTGGCATCGGTGGCATCAATGACATCGGTGGCGTTTGAATAACCTGTGCCTGGAACTGCGGGAAGGGCTGGCCTGTGCTGCTGGAACTCCTGGTAAGCCATAGCCTTGGTAGATGAGGGCCGTGGAAAGCCTTGGAAGGAGCTGTGACATCACCTGGGTGGAAGAGGCAGGCCTGGACTGGTCGGATCGCAAGCGTTCAGCTGGGGCCTGGATGGTTGGCAGAAGGACTGTGATCCTCTCCTTTTATCACCTGCGGTACTGCTGATTCGACTTTCCATGAGGGTCTGTTGACGATAGGTTGAGGAAAGGGCTTGCGGTTGAGGATGGTATGTCAGTGTGTACCAGCTGAGAGAGGGGAATCTATGCTGCTTTTGATGGTGTTTTCTTGATCTCCAGCAGTACAGTGTGGCTCTGCCCCTCCGGTTCTGGCTCTCGTGCCTGGTTCTTTCTGTGGAGGCTGGAGCTGGGGTATGGGTGTGGCGTTGGTCTTTTGTGGAACGTGCCCTCTCCTTCGCTTCCCACTGCGTCAGGGGGTCCTACACGCGCTCCGCCACGTAGTGCGCTCATCAGCATCTATGCAAGCATTTGCTCTTCCATTCTTATTCGCCTGGAACTGTGGCGGTCTCCATCATGGGACCCCTCCACAGATACCCTGCCTGGACACAGGAGTTGACTCTTTGGCCAGAAGAGGGACTGGCTCTCTGGGCTCCTGAGAGAGAGGTTAGACAGTAGGGCCTGCCTCCTCGGTGGCGGATCCACCTCCACAGTAGCTGCACCTTGGCCATTCACGTAGCGTCTCCCGGTCGTTGAGCCTGCCAGACTTCTTCAGGTGCAGCTTCCCGTACTAGATGTGCATGGTGCTTCCACCACCGAGGAGGAGCTCCGAAAGTGTAGTCCCAAAGTTCTCCACCTTCTCTCTCCAAGCCGCCTGCTTCCTCTTGGTGTCTCAAAGAGCCTGTGTCCCCTTCTGCCATAGTTACTCGTTCTCCCTCAGCCATTCGAGCACCTCATCTCTCATGTTCCTCCTTCGTATTGCAGTATTGCCTCTCTCCCTATCTCGTAGTATGACCTCTTTCCTCCTTCTGGCAGGGCCTTCTGGGGCCCTCATCAGAGGGGCTTCGAGGTTCTCGGGGCTGCTCCACCACACCACCACCACCAGCATCAGCAACAACAGAAGCAGCAGCAGCAAAAGCAGGACCAGCAGCACCAGGCAGCACCAGCAGGACACCAGGATCAACGCAGCAGCCAGAGTAAGCACAGCAGCACAGCAGGACCAGGGAGCACAGCAGGCACCAGCAGGACCAGGAAGCAGCAGCCAGCACGAATAAGGCACCAGCAAAGCCACCAGCACCAGGAGCAGCGGCCAGCAGAGTAAAGCACCAGCAGAAGCACCATACCAAGGAGTAGCACCAGCCAGAGTGAGCACCAGCAGAAGCACCAGCACAAGGACAGCACCAGCAGAAAAGCCCAAGCACCTGCAGAGTCAGCCCAAGCACAGAAGCCCCCCAGCAGAAGCAGAGTCAGCGCCAGGGGGTGGGATGGTTGCCCTGATCCTTCTTTGCCAGGTCTGGCAGAAGGATGGCACAGGCTTCCTCTTCTTCCCCATGTTGTGCTTGGGAGATGTGGTCTGGCAAGCAGGTCTTTCCTCTGAATGGTGACCCCCCCATGCTTGCGAGCTGCATCCCTTTTATATTCTGCAGGCTGACGCCAATGCATCCTCCCTGCATGCGCAGTGAATTGCTTTGCATCCGCTTTCCTCTGCTAGGCTTACGTGGGAGCATCCGCTTTACATTCACTCGCTAACATCCTCTCCCCATCCGTTCCTTCGGTTGTTGTCCGCTCTGTTTATGCAAATTTGGGGCACTTTTGAGAGCGGATAACAACGGATGGAAAATTTTCTCGTCCGCTGTGTCCTTTTCACATACTTTTTGCATCCATCGGCCTATGTGACAGGCCCTTAATATACTGTGTATATAGAATGTAAATATGTACTATTTTTATATGACTAAGCTATGTAAGACAACTATGTGGGCTAGGATGATTGCACCATGTCCATTGTTTTTAATGTTCTTTTCTTTTCCTTTTGTGTTTGTTCAATAAAATTATTAAAATTAATAATAAAAGATGGTAGCAAAGGAAGAAACCCAGGTTTTTCAACAGTAGTACTGTGAAGTAAACTGGTAAAATGTTATTTCATCAGAATAGTGAAATTGGGAAAGTGCTCTGAAAATATCACAATTCTTTCCCCCCCTAAAATGAAAGATCATTATGAATTTGAGGTACTACTCTCTATACCCTATATATCATTTCTATACTGATTTACCTTACCTTGCCAATAGGAACATAACTCTTCATCACAAAGCTCTCTAACCCTCTCTCTTCCTCAGTTTCCAGGAACTTTTTTTCTTTCCTGTGTTTATAATATATCTTCTGGAGTTTAAACTTTCCAGTTCTTTCCTTTGATTGACATTTTGCTATTTCCTTGAAGCTGTCTTTCGATTAATGGAACACTGAAGTAAAGCCTCTAATCATGTACCCTTCTCACTAGTCCACAGGAATGTAAGAATTTTTCTGTATCCAGCATGGCCAATTTTAGTATTGCATTTTGCTCCTTACAATAGCTATCCTTCCAAGGAGGATAAAATGAGGACCCAGATTGTTGGGGGCAATATGCTGACCTTGTAAACTGCCTAGAGAGGGCTATAAAAGCACTGTGAAGTGGTATATAAGTCTGTGCTATTGCTATGTTCAGTAGAACATACATAATGCTTTGTATTGAACAAGTATGAATCAACAGGATTTATCCAACTCTATTTCTTCACTTTAACATAAACATAATTTTTACTTTCAATTTTAGCAAAAGAGAACTCTAACCATTTATGTACTCACTGTTGGCAAATTCTTGTCAAAAGAAGAAAGCAAAATTAATGACATAGCTAAATATAGTCTGACTGATTTTGATCTATATTCTCATAACTAATAATTTGTATTTGCATTAATCAATTAGTTTTTTTATCTTCTATAACTACTATAAAACTACTTTTGTTTTTCAGCACAGATGCAGACGAGAGGAACACATTTATAGTTAAAAGAAAAAAAACAAAATTGGCATATATTCTAAACCTGTCATTTTCATTTTCCAATGTATTCCCCTAATTAGTTCTTGTTCTTTTTCTATATTTAAATTCAGTTTTAAATATGCTTATTGTTTCGAAAAAACAACCAACTAACTAAAAGTCTTAATAATAAAAATCCTTGACATTAAATGAAACCCTTTATTTCACAACATAGATTCATAAATAATATTTCATTTATTTTACAATTTGGGATTGATTGTCAGGTCTTAAAAATATCCACTCAAAAGCTTAATGCTCCATGGAAAATAATAAATTGACTGCTGCGTTTCAGACTTTACCATTCTCGAATACAATGTTGAAATTGAAAACCACTGAAAGTGAATGTGGAAGCCCTAAACTCACTCTAAGCAGAATGCTGTCATGAAGCAGTTGAGGTTCCTTAATTCTGGGACATTGACATTGTGGAGCATCACCATCCATCTGGCTGCTGCCCCTTCAAGGGCCAGGGTGACAACTCGTACTCGGGATCCCTGGGTTCAGAAATTCTGCCCGTATTCTTGCATGTAGGTGAGGACTTGTGCCAGGAAAAATCCCAGTTTCTAGGGGTCCCCATCAAATTTTACTCCCAGGGGTTGGACCTTCCTCTGCAGTTGTATGTCTCTGGGTTGGCCAGGGTTAATCCTCTGTTCTGGAGTGGTTAAGGGTTGTTACCTGGTATGGTTGCTGGTTCTTCAGCTTGTCCCGCTGCCCAATTCTCAGCTGAATCCGGGGTGGCGGCTCAGGTTCGCTCATTTTCTGGTTCCCTTGCTCTCCTGTGTTGGCTTCCCGGTGCATCCCTCACCTTGAGGTTCTCCAGTGCTTCCCTCATGAGGCAATTTATGTCCTGTCTCAGTTGGTCATCAGCTGGTGGCTCCTCGTCCCATTCTTCCTGATCCGATAGGGCCTCCAGCTCTAATTTCCACCCGGATGTATGATTACACCGGGTGAGGATCACTCCCCTGGTTCTTCTGTCCCAGCTGTCTCTCTTTCCTATGCCTATAGATCACTGGGGCTTTGTGGAGGTTTCGTAGGCAGCTTTGCTATCTTTGTTGGGGTGCACCAAGTCAGTATCTGGCTGAGTAACTGTCATCGTTTCTCCCCAGCATTCAGCTTCCCCTTGGTCCTTGCTGTACTCAGACATTTTCCTTTTTTGCAGGGTCCCTTGGTAGAGTGAAGGTTTTTTTTTTTTTAATCCTCTCCAGCTACCTCTATTGCAGATGCTGCTTTATATCAGACTACAGAACTTTTCCCATTCAATCAACTCAGAATGAACTTCCTGAAATGTATTCAAAATTATTGAAAATGGAATCCTTTATTGAGATGAGACAATTCATTGTAGGGGTTTTTAAACATAGCATCTAAGGTCTTCAGGCATGCAGAGATAGATAAAGGAGTTTAAAAAACCTGCTCCCCTTATCTATGTGCTTGAGTTTAAACAAAGAGCCAACATGTTAATTCCCCCCACCCCCTTTTTAGAATGATTCTTTTTCAGAGTTTTCCCAAAGGGCCATACCTAATTTCCCCACCCCCTTTTTAGAATGATCTTTTCCAGAGTTTCCCAGGAACACATCTCACTGGCTTGGAATTTTTATGGTTGTTCTTCATCTCCTGGCTGTCTTTCTCAGAGATGATAGGTTCCGGCCATTTGGCGTTTTCATCCCTTATTGTATCATATGTAGTTATACAAATTCGAGTATAAAGATTAAATATATTCAGGTTACATCAAAAAGGTATTTTTTTTAAATCAGTCTCTTCCCCCCCCTTTTTTTTTTTACTTCCAATTGAAAGGAAATGACCAAGATACACTGATCTGACACCTGCGGCTTGAATTAAGGGATTGTTGGCTGGAAGTGCCCATTGCTTCTGCCTCCCCCCTCTTCTCTCCCAGCTTCTTTAATGGGTCAGCAAATTCATACCTTTCTTTGCGGTCTGGCATCCCTCCCATAGCCCTCATTTAAGAGATGTGAAGCTTGATGCTAGCAGATCTTTTCAGTTTTCCCTTCCTGCCAAGCCTTCTCTCCCCAATGTTGCCTGGTAGTTTTGGTCATCCTTGAAGGGGTTTCTTCCTGGTGTTTCCATCCGACTCCCAAAGACCACTTGGTTGGTACAAGCCGGTTTTCTCCAATCTGCAGCCTGCCAGCACAATTTAGCGCCTCCTCTTCCACATCGAGAAGCAGTGACGGTGTGTGTCCAGCAGTCCCAGATCTTCTTGATTGCTTGGTTGAGTTTAAACATTCGTGTTCTCAGAACCCCTTGGAAGAAAAAGAAATTAATATCTGGACTGAATGGGCTGCAATTACACAGATCTTGTATAAAGTGAGGGTCTATTCAAAATCCCAAGAAAGAAAACCTGTAGACTCCGTGTTTTAGAAAGAAAGGCCTTTTCCTGAAAATTGATATTCGTAGCATCAGGAGGAATACAAGATCTGAGGCAATAGGCACAAAAATCACATGCTAGAAAGTTATGCCAATGTTCCCACCCCAATTAGTTCAAACTGGCCACCTCAATCTGAGATGTGTATATGTAATGTGGGGCGTCTTCTGGTGTTTTTCAGACATTGTTCTGGCTCCAACAGGACAGTTGACCTTGGCTTAGAATGAGATAAGAGCTACGAGCTGGCACAGTAGCAAGTAAGCATAGTCAAGAAAGTTTTCCCAAGTTTTGCAGTTCACCTTCTCAAGCCTCCAGCACTCTTCCCCCCCCCCCTTCACAAAACCCAATTAATTTCCCTCCCCCCATTTCTATGGGCAGCCAGAAGGACAACCAGCGAGAAGGATCTTGCGAAGGCTGACAGATGGGAGGGAAATTGAGGGATTTTTACAGTATCCCTTTCCCTGGAGTGGGGTGGAAATGGAGATTTGGAGTATATCCTCCCCCTGCCATTGCCCCACCAAGCCACACCATACCCACCAAGGCCACGCCCACAGAACCCAGTACTAAGAAAATTTGAATACTTACCACTGCTATTGCCCAACACTATTTTTATTTTATTTGGGTTTGTCAATTGCTTACAAGATAATAGGTATCAGTTAAAAACATAGTATGAATACATGATACATTAAAGGAAAATATAAAAGAAAAAATAGACAGGGACAGTAGGGCACGTTGGTACGCTTATGCAGGCCCCCTACAGACCTCGTTAGGAAAAGGGTAGAGGTTTCAATTAGTTAGACAGATCTAAGGTTAAAGTTTTTGGAGGTTTGGGGAGAAACCACAGAATCAGCGGAGGAGTATTCAAGACATTGACCACCTCTGCTGCTGAAAGGTCATATTTCCTGCCCAATAAAGTTTTGGTGTGATTAACCATTGAATTTATCTATTGTTTGCTCTTTTATTGTTATGGTTGAAGCTGAAGTATTCATTGACAGTTTAGGACATTGCAAAGTATGATATATATACCACTATACTTAGAGCAGATATAAGGCAGCTAGTTCCTTAGCGTTTGGTCTAAGTCTAGAATTTCAAGTCTGTGGCATAAGGTATTCTGCAACGAGTATAGGAGTAGAGAACTCTTCTTGTGAAATATTTCTGGACTTTCTCAACTGTGTTAATATCAGATACGTAATATTGCGTTTCCAAGAGTGATGAGCTGTATTCGAGTATTGGTCCAGCAAATGTTTTGTATGCTCTAGTTAGTAGTATATATTACAGAGATAAAGCCTACCATAAAGATTAGGCTACAACTCTTAATGCCTATTTTTGGCGATGTAGTTACAGTGGGCTCTAGCACTTTAGATCTTAGAGATGATTACTCCAAGGATCCTTGACACGAAGGTTGGATCATCAACAAGGTCTTTGACTATTTTTCCAGCCTGTATTTTATTTTCTTATTTTTTTTTGCCAACATGTAAGACAGAAACATATATTTGTTGAACATTTGAAGTTGCCATTTGTTTGACCATTCTGATACAGGGGCAAGGTCCTTTTGAAGGGTAGCAGATATGTCTGTGATGTTGAATAAGCTTTACAATCATCAGCGAAGAGAACGCAGTTGCCTCTTGATATGATCACAGGGGTCATTAATGCTAATTTAGAGTATGAAAGGAGTTGGTCCCTAGAACACTGTCTTGAGAGACATCATCTGTTTGACAGGTACAGAGAATTGCATAGGATGCTTCCCAATTTGATCATTTGTTGTCGTTGACAGGAAGCTTCTATTCAGTTAGCAGTTGTTCCCAGAGATTGCCAAAAGATTTTAGTTTTAGAGTTAGTTTGTCGTGTACCACTGAATCAAAGGTCTTTTAAGCGGCCTGTCACATAGGGCTGACAGATGCCAAAAAGTATGTAAAAAGGATACAGCAGGACGAGAAAATTTTCCAACCAATGTTATCGCCCTCTCAAAACTGCCCCAAATTTGCATAAAGAGAGCAGACAACAACGGAAAAGGAACGGAGGAGATAGGCCGTAGCCAGATGCTAAAGCGGATGCTCCACGTTTAAGCCTAGCGGATGGAAGCGGATGGAAGCGGATGGCACATCCGCAGGGCTTCCAGGGGAGCACCAGCGAAGCAGACACGCAGCGGAAGGAGACGGATGCAGAGCGGATACCTAGCGGATGACATGGAGTACATTAGCGGACTACTAGCGGATGCCCTAGTGGATTGCCTAGCGGCATGCAAAGCGTTCACTGCGCATGATGGCGCGAGGATGAATTGCATCAGCCCCCGGATATAAAAAGGATGCAGCTCGCAAGCAGGTCACCATTCAGAGAAAGACCTGTTGCCAGACACATCTCCAGCCAAACAACCATGGGAGAAGAGGAAGCCTGTGCCATCTCTTCCAGCCCTGGCGAAGAAGGACAGGGCCACCATCCCACCCACTGGCACTTCTTCTGCTGGAGCTTCTGCTGCTTCGGACTCACTCTGCTGGTGCTGGGGCTTTCTGCTGGTGCTTACGTCTGCTGGCGCTGCTCCTGGTGCTTGGTATTGCTTCTGCTGGTGCTTACTCTGCTGGCGCTTGCTTCCTGTGGGTGCTCGGTTGCTTCTGCTGGTGCTTACTCTTTCGTGGACGCTCTCCTGGTGTTGTGCTTCTGCTGGTCGCTTACTCTGCTGCCGCGCTGCTCCGGTGCTGGTGCTTCTGCTGGTGGCTTACTCTGCTGCGTGCTGCCTCCTGGTGCTGGTGCTTCTGCTGCGTGCTAACTCTGCTGGTGGGCTCCTCCTGCGTCCTGCTGGTGCTAGCTGGTCCTGCTGTGCTCCTGTCCTGCGATGCTATGCTGGTGACTTACCCTGCTGCGTGCTGATCCTGCGTCCTGCTGGTCCTGCTGGTCTGCTGGTTCCTGCTGCGTTTGCTGCCTGTGCTGCTGGTGCTCTGCGTGGTGCTGGTTCCTGCTTGGTCCTGCTGGTCCTGCTGGTCCTGCTTTTGCTGCTGCTGTTCTTGTTGCTCTGGTGGTGGTGGTGTGGTGGGACCAGCCCCTAGAACGTCAAAGCCCCTGTTCTGATGACGGGCCCAGAAGGCCCTGTCAGAAGGAGGAAGAGGCATACGCCGAGATAAGGAGAGGAGCAGTACTCCATCGAGGTAGGAACATGAGGAGAATTGGTGCTCGAATGGCTGAGGAAGACGAGTAACCTCTGCAGAAGGTTACACAGGGCTCTTCGAGACACAAGAGGAAGCAGGCGGCTTGGAGAGAGAAGGCGGAGAGCCTGGACTTACACTTCGTGAGGACCACCTCGGCTGGGTTGAAGCATTATGCACATCTGGTAACGGAAGCTGCACATCAAGTAGTTCTGGCACCATCCTCTGTTGTCCTTCTCGGGCGCCAGGCAACCCCAATGGGCCTCAGACAGCACTCAGCAGCAGCCACCTCCACAGCCCACCTGGACCCTTCTCCCTGAGACTATGGCAGGCCCCTCAGTTATCTGAGAAGAGTTGCCAAGAACTAGGTTTGCTACCTGTTTACTTTATCTTTGCTTGGGAACTTTACTTTGGCTCATTTTGCTTTTACAGTTTATTATTAATAAAAGTTTATTCTTTGCTTCACACACTTGTTAAAGTTCTTTTAGTAAAATTTAAAGTCTTGAGTGGAAACTTTTTAGAAAATGGGATTTAAGCCCTTTGCAGGCTTGTGGGATGGGTAAGGATAGCAGTGGGATGGGCAGGATACCTGTGGAGGGTAATAGCTGGTGGAATGGGTAATAGCTGTGGGATAGATAACCTGCAGAGTACAACGCGATAGTGCGGACTCTATGGGTACCACCCTCCCAGAATGCCACACATATGGCCCTTTATTATCAATAAACAATTTAATCATTCATCAACACATTCAACATAAAACAACAAACTCTTAATTAAATGCCCTGGTCATTATAGGGTTCCACTCAACATAACATGGCCACAATGTCATCAGTGTGATGAGACAGGCTGAAGGAAGCATCCATTAAGCATCTACCATCCTGTCTTGCCACTCCACTGCCCAGTTTGCGGGAGTTGCACCAGTGTTTCAGGAGGTTGCGCTGCTTCTTCCTTTCATGGTGAAGCTCTGTTTGGGCTTCCGCATTCACAGTTTCTATCAGGTTCGCCGTTGCCTCCATTCCCAGCTCCGATTCCCCATTTGCCTTGTTGGCGGTCCACAAGTCTGTTCTGCAAGACTGTAGGTAGTGGATGCGCATGACATTGTGCAGCGATGCAGCAAGCTCCACGCATGGTTCCTCATGGTCTCTGGATGAAGGCTGCATGCGGGTGGTGAGAAATACCTGGAACCTGTTGGGCCAGGATGCCAAAGGCGTATCTCACCACCCGCCTTGCCCTGGGAAAACAGCCTGTAGTTGAAGAATCCTCTCTTCACGGGTGAGGCATCTGCGAAGTGTAGGGCTTATGAGGTAGGTTCTGAGGGAGAAGGCGTCATTCCCCCACGATGAAGTAGGGCACATCTTTGTGTGTATCGTTGGGCAGGGATGTCTGGATCTGGGTAAGCCCATGATGCAGGTTGCATTCCAGCCCATCCTTGAGGTGCACTGGCAGTGTATACCTGGGCATCTGAAGCTGACCCATGGGCTGTAGCATCGATGTACATTGAAGCTTGTAGTCAGCATCGACCATGGCAAAAGAGGATTTGATGCCATGAAAGAAGGCCCCTTGTAGCTTGATAAGTGGGACCCTGAAATTAGGGTGGAGCTTTGCACGCAACGTGCTTCCCATCTTATGCATCCAACGGCTTGGGGGGAAGGTCCACCTCTATACTACTCTTTCTGCAACTTTCTTCCATCCTTCTTCAGTGGAGGGGCACTGGAGGAAGCTCCTCCAGGTATTCTTTCGATGCATGGCCTGCACCACTTCTCTCATCCACAATGCTGATGTGGTGCTGTGCGCACCCTCCAGGAGTACTGCATGCCTTCCTGTACGTGGTCCCGGAGGCCAGGTGGCGCAGTGTCAGTGCCACCTTCAGCCTAGGGTCCAGGCTGGATGGAAGTGATGTTTGCCTTTTGGTCAACTTGGGTCGCAGCCACTCCACAACTTCAGCTAGTCAAATTGGGTGCGCATCCTCATGAAGTTCTGGAATTGCATGAGGATTCTTCTTTCCTCAGCTCCACCATCAGCTTGTTATACAGTCCTTACTTGGCTCTCTCGCGATCCATCTTTCAGACCCAGACACTTTTTTGGACGCCTCCTTTTCTTCGCGAATTCTTAGAACAGGTGAAAGAACCTGTAGAGGGTTCGACTATGTTATTAGAACAATGGCGGCTACCAAAGAGAGTGTTCTGATGATTCCATGGTGGAGATGACTGGATGCTGTGGAAGAGCAAGAGCAAGATGAAGGCTGAAAGGTCTCGCCACCGCTAGGGCTGCTGAGACTGGAAAGTGAGATCAGTTGATTTCTCCCCCTTTTATTAGGAAAATATAGTTTTCCGCTAGGTGTCCTTTGGCATCCTGTAGACATCCTTGCAACATTCCTAAATATCCGAGATACAGCCCCTATACGAAACGTTTTTTCCATTTTATCTTTGTTATGCGAGCTGCATCTTGCTTTCATCCTTTTCTTACATCCGTGCTAAATAAGAGCACTGCGTGTCCATTCTGCATCCCTTCGCTTCCCTCTCTTCTGTCCGTTTTCCCTGCGAAGCGGATTATTCTCTCTC
>BHFT01022624.1:0-23553 GCA_004320025.1 Laticauda laticaudata
GCCAATCAGAATGAAGTACTTGGAACCTACCAAGTTCCATACAGAACAAATATAAATAATGAAGATAATCAAATATCAACTTTAGAAAATAATTAGAATAATTGACTGCAATAACAAAGAAATTAAACCCTGGCATCCAACTTTATTATTTATAAATTAACGGGAATGTCTAATTTTAAGTTAACCAGCTGTTATGAACAAGAACAGCATTGTAGTAGGGATAAATTGCTTCATGCCAGGCCCAAAACCAAGAATAACATATGATTCTTCCAAGCTGAGTTCTTTACTGTTTCACACCTGCACTTAAAAACTTGCCAGATTGAAGACTCTACTATCTACACCCACAACACACTCTGTGAATTGTTAGGGAGGGGTTGTCTTCACCTTCTTTCTTTCACACATAATATTTGGACTGGGTTGCCTCTTGCTATTTTGGAATGAATCCCCTCCCCCCTGTAAGCCAACCTGCCTTACTACATCCCATCACACATAAGTGTTACTCTTTGTTATTAATTTGATCAAATAGGATACACTTACCTCATAAATATATCCATTGGAGAATATATATAGAAAAGCTTAATCTTAACTCATCCCCAAGCTATTGTAGTGGCAATGGCAATAATACCATCATTATTTCAAAATGGTAGTGACATATTTTGATTTCTCCTTCATTTTAAGAAAGATCTAGAAGTTTAGAGTTCATTCTGAGCTAGCCTGTGTATTTGTTTTACTCTTTTTACTGAACAGTGGAGAAAGGGGATAGGGAATCTTGACTTCAAAATTTCTCCCACTGTCGAAGTGTCTGACAGCCACATAGGATGGACTTTGTAGCAGCAATAACATGGACTTTGTGGTATTGTACTCGCTAATGTTATTTTGCATTTTAATTTAACTTATTCTTCTCTTTTAATCCCTTTACATGATGTCTGATTGATAACTTCTAACATTCCTAAACTTCAAGGTAAAAAACTGTCTTTGTTCCTCAGGTCAGGATAGGATGGGATGTTTGGAGTTGGTCTTCTGATAAGAGAAAACTGCTAGTGCTAATTGGTAAGAGCCATGGCGATGCAGTGGTTAGAATGCAGTATTGCTGGCTACTTCTGCTGACTGCCGACTGCCAGCAGTTCGACAATTCAGCTCTCACCAGGCTCAAGGTTGACTCAGTCTCCCATCCTTCCAAGGTCGGTAAAATGAGGACCCAGATTGTTGGGGCAATATGCTGACTCTGTAAACCGCTTAGGGCTGTAAAGCACTGTGAAGTAGTATATAAATCTAAGTGCTTTTGCTATTGCTATCTTACTTGTCTCTCTGTGAACTCCAAATACCTTATGACCTTTTTTCTCTTATTAACATCTTAAATTTAACACTTCTGCTTTTGTCACACCTAAATGGACATATGTTTTGTCACATGTAATATATTTAGTTCCTGTTTAATTCCATATAGGTGATTTACAATACAAAGGAAGAGTGTTAGCTGGTCTTCCAGAAGTCAAATCCACAAACCAACATATAGAGATGTAGGTAGTCATTTATTTTGTACACGTAACTCACATCCCATCCAGCAGTAAGGGTTTGAAATCCAAACTAGGTTAGCACTGGAAGCATTTGCTTCTAGAGCAATTATAGCATTATCTCACCCTCCTAACTGCACCTAGCCTCCTTATCCTAAATCCCCATGTAACAAATGTTCCCTAATATGGCTAATTAGGCTTTTATTCCCATATCCCGCCTCTGCAGCCTATGACACTCTGCATCCTATTTACCACCATCCCATGAGAACCCTGCCTTAACAAACATCAAACACCTATTCCTCCCCCCCCCCCAAAGCATCCAGCAACGTTCTTGGGGAATTCCTTGTGCAGCCTCCAAGTCCCAGGTATCAATGTGAGACAGCATTTGGGAGCCCTCATTCAGCCATCAATTCCCACTGATCCGGTTCGACGTCGCATGTTGGAGGGATCCAGGTCTGGAGCTTTACTGCTGATGGGCGACTGCATTCGGAGCCCAACAGGCTGCCCCCTCAATCACAGGTCTACCTGGAGAAAGAGAGCGAGAGTCATGAGGCTATAGCATTTCTTGTTTACCACCCACCTTCATAGGTGGGTGATAGGCGACTGCATTTGGAGCTCGACAAAGGGTTACTTTTTTCCTGTCCAATCAACTTTTCTCTTTCATTTTCTTTGATGTGTTAACAATAAGAGGGACTCCCTCTTTGAACAAAAGGAATCCTTTTTACTCAGAAGAATATTCTGAATAAATCATAATAAAATGATCTTCCTATTTTGGTCTGTTTCATTGGGAAGTATGCGTGCCAAGGCAGGAGCCCAGGAAGCTGTATTTGGCTAACCTCTCGGACTTTGGACTCTCATCCCAGAATCATATGCCAGTCAGTTAAGATCAGGTCTTGCAGTCTCCGGATCATAGCAGGACCATGAAATCATGGCACCAGGTTTTGATAAAAACTGCAGGGTTTTTATTAGGGAGGAGCTTGTGCAACAGAAGCTACTATTAGCTAGTAATTGGCTGCACATTGAGTATCCCTGCTATCATTATTGAGGAACTCCTGGGAGTTCAGGGCAGCATCTTGCCCAGTATACATGCTTTTTATGTTATACTTTTAAAGGTTTATTTGAGCAATCCCTCTATTTACTGGTGTGATTATTGTCTCTGAATCCAAAAAAGGAAAAAAATTGCCTGGGCACCTGATCACTGCCCTAACACTTGGCAAATACACCCATAAATTAGGAAGAATATACAGTATATAATCTAGCTATATAATTTATAATTTAGGAGGTATTCAACTTTTGTCTCAGTGAGAAAAAAAATCCAGTTCCTCACAGTGTTAATTTTAAATTGCTACAGAAACATTTTCATCCTTTTTGGAAAGATACACGAACAGCATAGACTTCCTAAAATGTCTTCAACAAATTGAAAGGATACAAAGTAAAACAGTAAAACCATCCCTTCAAATTCCAACAACTCTGGATGGTTTACAAATAAAAAGAAACAAAACAAATCAGAGACAGCACCCAAAATACCCTATCCAGTAAAAGTTCAGTCTTCTCTTTGCCCCAAACACTGGAAAATAGACAGAGCTATAATATCTCTTCAAAATATGCCATTTACAATATCTATTTTTGGGGGGTACCCCGTTCTCCATATCAGAAACCAAGAACCAAATCAAATAGTTCAGTGCAGTGCTAAGCAATAGTCAAATGAATTGAATGCTTATCCCAAGCTTGTTAATTCAGGTTTAAAGAACACAAACATCAACCTACTGTTTAAATTCTTAGTTCAAAGACAAGTTGATAAAGATATATGAAAAGAGACAGAGTGCATTAATATTCTATAAATAAATTATTTTAAACAAACAAAATGGGAGACAATTTGTTAAACAGAAGGAAATATGTAGGATCACCTTTTATGCTAATTTTGAAGATACAATTCGTAAGCTATTGACTGGAATCCACAGAAATTAAAAGAGGTTGAGAACAAGAAGGATTAGTTTTAGGGCAGTGAGGCCACAAGAACCATATATCACTGTCAGGATTAGGAACCAATCTTATTGGAGGGTCTAAATTATCTTGATTTAGCTGCATGCATTTTCCCTTGCTATTTTCAGTGTGACTTAGCTTGTTTTCCAGAGGAAGTAATCCCGTTACATCAAATTGCCTGTTTCAGCTATTGTTTACTTTGAAAATCCTTGATTTATGTATGTCAGATTGTTTGCAGAGTGATCAGTGAGGCTGAATATTTATAGAATAATAAATCTCTCTAGATAGAAGAATGAATGACTTTATGCTTCTCATGAAGATATTTGATGAATTGTGCCAATAGATATTTAAGTGCCTTGTCTATCTCAGATGGTACTAAGTTTTGGACTTACCCTGCATCTAAATTTACATCTGCAACACATGTTAGGGATATGAAAGAAATTCATTAGGAATTCCTATATTATAAAATGGTGCAATTTGCTATTTGGAGAACCGCACCCACCAATACTGGCAGGATGAGCTACCATATATAAACAGGGAATAAACCCACACACACTAGTACTGATGATATTATCTTATCAAGTAATGAAATGGCTGCAAAAAAAAAATATTCAAGCTCAGAGAGCACCAAGGACTCCACAATTTTTTTAAAAAAATGCAACAATAATATAACACCTGCATGATCTGGGTTTAGAGGGAACTGCACATCCCTAAGTGTTGTGTAGTTCCAGTATAGCTCCCTTTTTGTGGTGCTCTAAAATAATTTATCTTAAATAAGCAACTTTTATTAATGTATTCAAACCCACTTAATCCATGCTTTCAAAGTGATTTAAAGACCTAAGGATGTCAATTAAAACAGAAGTTAAAATCAATATGTTTTCATGTTTGAATATCACTAGTGCATAGAAGCTTAGTGGTTAGATCCAATAGGAAAAAATAAATGTATACATTGGTATTATGTTAATAAAGGCTACAAAAAAGAATGGTTATGATCAAGTGATGGTTGAAAACTTTGGCTAAATGATAATAATGGCAATTTATTTTCATGAGCTGAACCTGGGTAACCCCAGCTATAAATTAGATGGAACAACAAATTAATTGCAAAGTATTTTCCATGTAAAAATAATAAAAGAAACCCTTTTCCTTTAAGCTGTTATAGTTTAGTTTTAGTCCATGTGCCATTCTTTTAGCTAACTGTACCTTGGAAAAATAGATCGCTGAAGTAGGAATATTAAGGGAAAACAACTCCTATGTACTGTAAATGTATACGTGACTGAGTAAGATACTGCTTGAACGAAAGCATTATATCCAATTAATTTACCGATGAACTGGCTTAATTTTTCCAATGCAAGTTTAAACTCTGATATAATTGCAACGGCAATGTGTGTTTAACCTTTCATAGATAGGGCCTACCAGCAATAACAATATTATGAGCTGGATATTTTTATGTCTGTGATTATGAGGTCATCAAAATAATCACTCAGAATGTTGCCTATCCCTAGTTGGTCAAGAGAGATGGATCCTTAAGGAAAGATATGGGACATGAGGAGAATAGGAAGCTAAAGACAACCTCAGAGTAAATCAAGAGAGATACAAGACAAAAAGGAAACAAAATATTAGCAACTATAATTTGGTAAGCATGTGTAGATTTTGAATGTTAACATCCAAAATTCTTTGTTCATATTGTTCATGTTCAATTTCTTTGGCCTGATATTTAATTTAGGAAGGATTTTGTGTTGAGAAACTATGATATGAGGTGATTTGGAGAATTTGAGTGATCCATGAGGTAAATTGAAATGCATCCATCTATTCTTCCAGACACATTTTTTGATAGTCTATCAGGTTCCATTAAAAGGATCCTCCACTAGTAATTAAGAAATATGATTACTATTGGAATATAAACATAACTGGTGCCTGTTTCAACTCTTATTGCTGCTGCAGGTATATTCCTGTTGGTTCCTAAAATAGTTTAAATGCCTACTTGAAAAGACCCACTGATCTGTGTCACATTTTAGCATTGGAAACCATTTTTGCTTTGAGGGCTTTTAAAATGGGGACAGAATGCTTGAGTGGTTATAACGGACTAATTTAGTAAGCATTTTAGAGATGGCTGTTGCCTTTATAGAACTCCATTTAAAGTGGCTGGCTCAAGACCCTGCATCTGTAAAAACCACCCCTAAATATGAGAAAGAATCTATTTGTTTTACAGGCTCCCCATCCAAATACCAAATTATATTTGGCCTGCTGTTTCCAAACTACCACTTTGGATTTAGTCTTATTAATGTTCAAAAAGTTACAAGCACATTAGTCACCATATTTCTTCATCTGTCTTCTCAGACATATCTGAGATTACCAGGACCATATAATCTGAATACAAAAGGTTGTTGATTTGTCTGGTAAGATTTTTGGCATGGTAACATCCATAGAATTTAGAAATTCTGGAATTAGCATAAATATTAAACAATATCTGTTTTTTTATTTGTAAAATTTATTGACCATCCATCTTACCTCAAAGTAAACCTGAGTGCCTTATAATCATAAATAAGACTTATGAGCGCTGTAATTTTGGGAGTCTTCCTTGTCTTCTTTCTTTGTGTATAGGAACTACATATGTTTACAGGAGATATCTGTGTAGTTCATACACACACACAAACACACACACATGTCTGAGTATGGGAACTACACAGATATCTCCTGTAAATATGTGTAGTTCCCATACACAAAGAAAGAAGGCAAGGAAGACTCCCAAAATTACACACACATATATTCAGAATGGTGGGCTCTACTTTACCATGACTCTTATATATATATATATATAGGCAAAGTTTGGCCATATTATAGATATCCTGAAAAGTTCTGAGACTAGGAAGACTTCACTGGGAGCCTTGTTGGGTTACTGTGACTGAATAATGTGTTTAATTTATGTCACTGACATTGGTTGGCCAAGGAGGGAGATTATCAAGAGTCAAAAACTCAATAGTCATCATTTCTGGATGATCCTCTTTGGAGTTGGTAAATAAGTTAGTATTAAAACATAGCAAAGATGGAGATATCAAACAGAAGCTTACACTCCTTCAGCACGCTAGATACTAGATTTCATTGACTAAGCTGGATTCTTTTCCTGATTTTCTTGCTCAGACCAAACTACAGCTGTGTATTGAGCCTTCTTGGTGGCTACTATAATTGCATTTAATTTTAATGTCTTGATGTGGTTGTTTGGTATGGCGGTTTCTTTTAACCAAAGGATAGCTACTTTTAGGGTCTTTCTTGGGAGCAATCAAGGTTGAACCAATTAGATCTTATGGGCTGTTCATTTTTAATTGGCAATTTTTTTTAATGTTACACAGATGATATACCTGACAAAATTTACATTTGGGTCTGCAGTATTTTCACCAAAGATTGAGCTCTTTCAGCATTCATGAAGCTGGTAATTGCTCAACCATTGCCATTTAAACTGTTTGAGCCTCCTACCTTGCCCCAGCTTCAAAATCAGCAAGTAGTCTTTTATTGCATGGTATAGGGTGGTCTTAAATCAGAATTTTCATAAAAGTTACCTGCAGTTGGTTGATGGTCACCATCATCCTCCATCGTGTAAAGTTGAATTTCTAAAAATAAGATGGTTTTATCTGTTGAGACACATATGTAATCCAGGAGACTATTCTAAAAACTAGCATTTAGCATTAAAACTAGCATAAGCATTCAACTAGCATTCCCATATATCACTTCATATAAAGTAATATATGAAGCAATTGTCTTTGCCTCCTAGGATATCAAGATTGCAGGTATAGTAAATGAGATCAATTTAGAGCCCACCATGTTCATTTCAGAGTCTCCTGTTCGCCAGAATGAGCCATTTAATAAATAATCCTCAGGCATGGGCATAATCATGCAAAGAAGTCTCAATCCTAGCATAAAAGTCATTCAATAAGATCACAATAACTTTGGGAAGTTTTATATTTATCTCAAAGACTGCTTTTTCTAATTGCACCCAGCTGTAGGGGAAAAGCAGGGAAAGGAATAGGAAAGTAGGTGTACAGTTAGCAGCACAGCCTCAGATAATTTATACTTAAATTGAATATCTAAAAGATAGAAGAGGTCTTCTCTGAGGGCCAATTCCTTCTGTTGGCAGCCCAATTCTGTCTTTGCAAGTAGACACATTTCCCCAGAGGCCACCCTTCTATTTCTGCACTATCCCATGATTTGAAGCCTGGTAGGTGAACATTTTCATCACTGGTAATTAACCACGTCTCTTGGAATATTATGATGTTGCACTTGGAAAGGAATTCCATCAGATCTCCATTTGACACACTGTTCTTCTATCCAATTACATTCCTTATCAATAGCTGAATAGAACTTCCTTGTTTATTATCAGAAGGGGTAACTCACAATGTATTGAGATCTGTGGTTTATTAGTATGATTCATGCAGTCTTCTACAGGTGAGGTGCAGTCCAAAATTCCTTCAGTATCTAGGAAGGTGCACTGGTTGTATCTGGCATGCCTTTGCTGCTCTTTTGCTATTCTATGAAGTCAGGTAGTTTTTTTAATTGTTTGCACATGGAATAGGGAACATTAGCAAATTGTTATTTCAAGTCTACATCATTGGCCAGAGGAGTTGGACGATGATGGTCTTTCTACATCAGAGACTACCTTTGCCATATTTTTTTGTGATTCCTGAAGCAGAGGTTTGTCTGGAAAGCTGGAGAATATTCAGTTATTGGATGTGTTAGGTTGCAAATATCCATTGATGTTCCTGGTGTGGTCCACCACTAAATTCTAGTTGTGCTTCCCAGGCTTTTAGGCAGTCACAACCTTCCTCTTAACTATCAACATCCTTTTCTTTTATTCTCTGAAATTTCTCAATGTTGTGCTATGGTTGAAAGAATCTGGATCTGTTCTAGGATCTCAGTCTTGATGTTCAACTTATCTAGGTTCCACAAGTCAGAGGAATGGCCAGGAGGTCAACAAGTCCCCTCTCTCTTTCTTTTTAAATAATTTTATCAGTTTATAATATTACATATAAACAAAAAACAAAAAACAAATAGTAGGAAAAATAGAGAATGGAAAAGGGAAAGGAAAAATGTGGAAAAGGAAGAAAGAAAAAAAGAAAGAAAAAGAAGGAAAGGAGGAAAGGAAGAAAGAAGAGAGAAAGAGAAAGAAATGGCATTGACTTTGGCACAGTATAATAGGGTAATAACATCAAAACACAATTTTTTACTTTTACATAATAGTTTAAACTAGCCATTTCTATAACAACAAATATATCTAATCAGTAAAACCCAAAATCAAAGTTTCATTTTTTTCTACCTCAAGCACAAAGTCCAGAAGTGGTTTTCAAGTAGAGACAAAAGTATTTGTGTTTTTATCTTGATCAAAACAGTCAATTTAGCCATGATGCTAACTCATAAACTTTTGCAACCTTTCGTCCATTGTCAGGGTTGAAATGTCCTTCTATTTTTGCGCATAAAGTAGTCTTGCTGCTGTCAACATGTATTCCAATTTTTCCCCCATGCCTTTTTCCATTAAGCTCAAAAAAAATATCTAGTTTTATCTTTATATTCACTTTAAGAATTTTCTGTATTAGAATATGAATCCTACTCCAATATTTATTTGTTTTGTCACATGTCCACCATAAATAATAAAAGGTCCCTCTTCACATTTACATTTCCAACATTCATTTGAAAAGCTTTTATACATTCTTGATAACTTGTCTGGAGTTAAATATCAACGATACATCATCTTATAGATTTTTTTTAAAATTGTAATTTAATGTAAATTTTAAACCTTTCTTCCATATGTTTTCCCATTGTTCAAGCATTACATTTTATCCAAAATTCCTTGCCCACTGAATCATACAATGCTTTACATGATCACCTTCCAAATTTAAATTCAATAATGTTTTATAGACCTTAGCAATACTATGTCCATCACCACCACACAGTAAGATTTTCAATTCATTTTTAACAAAGTCAAACTCATAACTCTTTTTTTCTAATTTAAATCTTTCTTTTATGGCAGACATTTCCTTCTCATTCTAGCTCCTCCTTAGACTTGAGGGTGGGATTATCAGAGTTAAAAGATATTATTTTACCATAAGTCCACCAGTCTGGCTTCATCACCTTTTCTTATCTTAAAAAAAAAAAAAAAAATTTCTGTAGGGAAACCCAAAGGTCCTCTCTTAAAGTTATTGCAGTTGCCTTGGGTAGTTGATAAAACCAAATTGATGAGTGGCTTGGCTACTTTACGTGTTGCAACTAAAGCTTCTCTTAAATCATCCAGTCTTTGAATAATGTTAGCTTGTTCCAAGTCTGACAAGGCTCTAAAAGAGTTGATCAGGTTTTCTTTCAAATGGTCAACTATGCACTATTTAATTGTAGATAGCTCAGATTGCTTGCCTTGGGAAGTCATTTCTTGTGGGCAAAGCAGGTAGGATATTCTTGAGGTTATCTGAAATTGTGTGGTCATGGTTTGTCCTTTAAAGCAGAGTTCCCCAACCATTTTGGCTTTGTAAACAGGCGATGTGTATATGTGAAGAATTAGAATTAGAATTCTTTTTGTTGGCCGACTGTGACTGGACACATAAGGAATTTGTCTTGGTGCAAATGCTCTCAGTATACATAAAAGAAAAGATATATTTGTCAAGAGTCAAGAATCATAAGGTACAACACTTAACCATAGTCATAGGGTACAATAAGCAATCAAATCATACTAGGAAACAGTATACATCGTAAGGATACAAGCGACAAAGTTAGTCATGCAGTCACAAGTGAGAGAAATATAGTAATAGTGCAGACTTTGTAAATAATTGGACAGTGTTTGAGGAATTATTTGTTTAGCAGAGTGATGGTGTTCAGGAAAAAACTATTTTTGTATCTAGTTGTTCTGTATGCAAATAACCGGCTTCTAATAATGCATTCCCATTGGCTGCCTAAGAACGATAAGGGATTTGTTCCTTTTGAACCAATCCCGCAAGCCGCGGGAAGGCGGCAAAATTAAACAACTGTCATTGGCTACAAGCCGCCGGGCAAAAGATATAAAAAAGACCGGCGCGGCTTGAGCCAATGTTCCTCTTTCTACATCCTGACTTAAATAAAGACTTTGCTGTTGAACCCGGTCACCTCGTGTTTTTCCGAACAAAACACTGGCGACGAAGGTGGATCGTCCTAAACACGAGACCGAGCACGCGGCGAGAGAAAATTCCAGACGACAACGAAATGGCTGGAACAACGCACCGCCCGCACCTTTTAATCCCAACGAGGAAGACTGGGATTCGTATAGCAGACCGCTTCCAATGTACCTGGAGAGCAACGAGAGGAAGACATCTCCGAACAACGCAAAAGAGCCGTTTTTCTAACCACTGCGGACCGACCATTTTCAAAATGGCAAAAGCCCTGGCGAAGCCCCGAGACGTTAAGCAGCTAACCTGGTCCGAGCTCCAGAAACTACTGAAAACACACTACGCACCAACGGTATCAAACCCATAAGACGGCACGAATTCTACCGGAGAGACCAAAAGAAGGTGAGACGGTAGCCGACTTCGTGCCGCACTCCGACAGATAGGGGGAGAATGCGAATTCTCAACACTCGACGAGGCGATGAGGGACCGAAATCTTGGGGCTAAGCGATTCAGCGGCACAAAGTAAGCTGCTGAACAAGCCAAAAGATAACCCTAGTTGAGGCCATCGCGGAAGCCACAGCTGCCGAAGCCGCGAAAAAGTCGACCGTTACCATGAGACAGATGAACACGAGCAGGGACGAACAAAATCCGGCCACGAGAAGGAAACAATCTCCCTTACCACCACCACGAAGACTATGGGGAGACATCCGAGTCAGACGACGGAGACGACGAGGGCTACCGACGCATGCGCAAGAAAGAGCGCGAAAAGAAATTTTGGCGGAATGCGCTGGCTGCGAGAAGCCACCCGAGAGCGGAATGCAGATTTCTCGATGCCATCTGCAGAAGTTGCAAGAACACGAGGCACATTGAGAAAGTCTGCAGGAACAGAAGAAACTACAGCCCGAGAGACGCGCCAATTCCCCCACACGAGCCGAGCCCCGGCGAGCGGAGAGGAAAGTGGTCACGAAACAAGCAAACCGCAAACAGAGATAATACACATCAAACTGTTACAATAGGGAGCGCTAAGACGGAAAGCGGAAAGAAAGTCAATGTAACAGTGAAAATTGAAGGAAAACCTGCGAAATGGAGGGTGGACTCGGGATCCTTCCTGTCTATGGTCTCGTGGAACACTATAAAGCAACTAGTCCCTGGCATCCGACCGACAGAACTAAAAAAGCAGCGGCTAACACTCAAGGACTACCAGGGCAACCGAATCCCGGTAGTTGGGCATGGCAAATCAAAGTCTCGTATAAGCAGCACGCCGAGATACTCCGCTGACATAGTCGACCGAGAAGGCCGAGCCTCCTGGCATCAAATGTTCGCGCGCCGTTGGCATCGGATTACCGGATAGACCGAGTGAGCACAACAACTGGGAGAAGACCTCATCGGAATTCCAGGACGTGTTCGACGGGCTCATTGGGCAAGTACCGGGGAAACCTATTCCTTCAGTCTAGACCACAAGTAGCCCCTAAAAGACTAAAGCTCGGCGAGTTCCGTTTGCTTTAAAAGCAAAAATCGAGAACAGCTAAACAAATTAGGAGCCCAGGGTGCTAGAGCCTGTAGACCATGCCAAATGGGAAACGCCGATAGTCACACCGATTAAGCCCGACGGGTCAATCCGAATCTGTGGTGCACTACAAGGCGACCCTGAACCACGCACTACAACAGAGCGCATACCCGGTGCCAGTAGTCCAGCACTTGCTACATTCCCCCTGGGGGGAGGAAAAATTTTGCCAAACTCGACTGGCACAAGCATACAACAACTCCCAGTAGACCCCGAAACAGCGGAAGCACAGACTATAGTGACACACAAAGGCATTCAGATGCAAGAGACTCCAATTTGATCAGTGTAGCACCAGGCGTTTTTCAAAGCCTCATGGAACGCCTCCTAAACGGCATACAAGGAGTCTCGTACCGTACTTCGACGACGTCCCAATCTCAGCAAAAAACGAAAACCAACTATAACAGACACTAAAAAAGGTACTAACCAAAATTCAGGAACTGACTAAAAGTAAAAAAGAAAAGTGCTGCCTGGCCAAAAGAGCGTCGAATTTCTGGCATTTTAATAGAGCGAGAGGGCATACATCCCCCACCGAAAAAAACCAAAGCCATAAATAACGCACCAGAGCCAAAGAGCAAAAGCGATTACAGGCATTCTTGGGTCTTAATAAACTTTTACAACGATTCCTACCAAATAAGGCCACAATAGCAGAACCCGGTACACCGGTTACTAACAAAAAACGAATTTGACTTGCACAAAGAAAGAAAAGCTCTTCAACATGATAAAAGAGTGCTAACCTCAATACCGTCCTCATCCAATTCAGCGACACCTTAACCTATATATCCTGCACCATCACCGTTTGGAGTCGGAGCCATCCTGAGCCACCAACTTCCAGACGGGAGAGAGAGGCGCCCGTCGCATACTACTCAAAAACTCCATTCAAAAGCTGTGAGCGAAACTACAAGCCAACTGGACAAGGAGCCTAGCATAGTCCGTAAAATTATCTTCATGAATACTCTTATTGGCGGGCTTTTCAAATTGTCACAGACCACAAACCACTACTTGGAATTTGGGGGGAACCAAACCCACACCAAACCATCCTGTCCCCAGAAGACTAGTGGTCTGAGTTTCTAGCAAGCCTACTCATACACAACCTATACCACCGGCCAGCGGAAGCAAATTTACCCATGCGGCACGCTTTAAGCACGAGCGCCATTGCCTAGCAACGGAAGAAGACCGCACCACGATGACCACCCTACCAGAAATAGAGACATGCCCCCGATCTACCAATCTCCCGCGAACGATGTCGCCAAGCCAGGCAAAAACCCATTGACCGCCCAATACGAACTGGGTTAAGTAGAGGCTGGCCGAAATCAAAAAAGCAGCTTTTAAACCTTTCCGGACCAGACAAACCGAACTATCTATAGAGAAGGATTCACTTGGCTGAGCGGTATCATCCAAACAAATTGCAAAACAAGGTCTTGAACATGCTTGGCACGAGGGACACCCGGAGTTGTAAAATGAAAAAGCCTCGCAAGCAGCTATGTCTGGTGGCCGGGCATTGATAAGGACATTGAATATTGGCGTTCAACCCTCGTGCAACAAATGCCAGAGAGCCAGACCAGCTCCCCCAAAATCACCTATAAGGACTGGAAATACCAAGGCCCTTGTCGCAGATCCAATAGCGACTTCGGCAGGCCCCACTAAGGGGACACACGTTTCTGATTGTCGTGGACGCATACGCAAAATTGGCTAGAGTGAAAAATCATGCCATCAACGACAACAGAAAATGGTAATAAAGAACTAGACAAACTTTTTGGACCCACGCCGCCAGACGTACTAGTGTCCGATAACGACCTCAACTATACCAGCCTACCATTCGAACAAGACCTAGCCTCCCTAGTATAAGAACATGCCCTCACAGCGCCGGCCCATCCGGCGGCAAACGATTAAGGGCTGAAAGAATGCAGGTTTACCAGAGGCCTAGAAAGAATGGACCAATGACATCAAACCAAAATTAAACCAGGCTGCTCACCCGCCAAAACATATAACACCCAAGGTTACCACCAACCAACAAACCCCATCAGAACTACTGATGGGAGAAACTTCAGATCGCAGGCTAGATCGGCTACACCAAAACCACACCAGAAAACCCCCTGACTCCCCACACGAATCAGAGTTTTAAAAAGTGGCGACCTGCCGTATACGCCAAAAAATTACGCGGAACACCCACTGTACCGGGACAAATCACAGACTAACAGCCCAAATCATACCGATTAACGGTAAGACATGCGCAGGGAGTGGAAGCGGCACATTGACCAGCTCCGTAGGTCCCGAAAATCTTAGAAAGGCAATGAAAACACAACCAAACTACGACAAAAAGAGAAAATTCAAACCAAAGAGGGGGAAAACACGAAAGATAATAAAGAACCGTTTAAAAACAACGCCGATAATAAACAAACAAATCAAAAAAGAGCAAAACGAAAGATCAACTGTTTAGGAGAAATTGCATGGAGATATCCACCGAAGGAGGCCGCCAATGCCGACCTCAACCTCCCGAAGAACGGGAGGAGCGGCGAAGCCGCCGCCCCAAGCAACTCAGCGGCGCATGTTGCAGGCCTCACCTTTCCAGACGGTTCCAGAGATAGACAGCAGAAAGCAGCAGCACCTCCGAAACCGGTCGAAACAACCGAAACAAATGAACGCGCAGGTCCAGAGTCGAGCCCGAAGGAAGCCCCGCCTACTTGCGAGACACGTCACGACGTTAAGACTAACAGAGGGGAGGGGTGTGCTGTATGCAAATAACCGCTTCTAATAAGCATTCCCATGCTCTAAAACGATAAGGATTGTTCCTTTGAACCAATCCCTCAGCCGCGGGAAGGCCGGCCAAAATGAAACAACTTGTCTTGGCTACAAGCCGCCGGGCAAAAGATATAAAAAGACCGCGCGGCTTGCAGCCCAATGTTCCTCTTCTACATCCTGACTTAAATAAAGACTTTGCTGTTGGAACCCGGTCTACCTCGTGTTTTTCCGAACAAAACATAGTTGTTCTGGTGTGCAGTGCTCTATAGCATTGTTTTGAGGGTAAGAGTTGAAACAGTTTATGTCTAGGATGTGAGGGGTCTGTAAATATTTTCACAGCCCTCTTTTTGACTTGTTCACTATACAGGTCCTCGACTGAAGGCAGATTGGTAGTAATTGTTTTTTCTGCAGTCCTAATTGTCCTCTGAAGTCTGAGTCTGTCCTGTTGGGTTTCAGAACCAAACCAGACAGTGATAGAGGTGAAGATGATAAGACTCAATAATTCCTCTGTAGAGGAATCTGTAGAGGAAATGTTTCCACACAAATGGAGTGTGCATGCACTTGCTTGCAAGTGGGGAGGAGCACACACCCATCCTTTCCATGGCCTTGTTCCAAATGGCTCAAAGCTCGGAGGTGGGTCACGTCCCAGAGTTGGGGACCCCTGCTTTAAAGTAGCATATTTTCTGGGCCAGGTTGGCTTAAGAGTGGGCTGAGTTCCTCTGAACAAAAGACATGTACTAAAAAAAAAAACCTGAAAAAATATACCAAGAAGGCTCATTTTAAACAGTGTACTGGCGATTGTGAATTGCCTGAATGTAAATAAAATTTACTCAATTTCTTTTTGGGGTGGAAGCCATTCAATCTTCTGTAAAACAATCAGCTGCTTTTCATAGGATAGTAATTGGTTTAAAGATAAAGTAATTGCTTTTTGATCCCTATTGTCTTCTGTTTGCTCTGCTGCTTAAAATTTGTGGGGTGGTTTGTTTAGGCTGTAAGTAGGATGTGTGGTTTAAATGCCTCTCCTCTTAGTTAAATGATCACTGGACACCTGTTTCTCACATTTTCCCATGCAAGTGATGAGTGGCCTTGATTGCCACTCTCTTCCTTGATTTAGGGCTAAAGTTGCCCATAACTTCCCTGCCAACCGCTTCTATGGCACACTTTGTACAGGAGATCTGTGCTTTAGCCATGTTGCCATTTGATTGGTTTTCAAAAAGCTTTACAAAGGTGTCTTTTAAAGAGTCCACATGGTGTTAACTGTGGACAAAATCAGAAAGGACACGTCTGCGCTGTCAGCAGGCTGTGTCTAGTTAAAATGTCAGTTATATTTTCTTTCTTTAACAGGTTTGTATTCACACTATCCTGTGTGAGCTATGCAGCTGCTGAGCAGATTTCAGTAGTGTGTTCAGATTAGGGGGAAGCATCCACCTCCATGGGAGAGGAGAGATCTATGAACTTGTTGGCTATTGATCTCTGTTTGGAAGTCCTACTCTAAAGAATGCTATCTGGTGGAGAGATTGGAGGGCACTAGATAACTTACAGGGATGCCTGCTTGTTTTGTGAACTAGGTTGTAGCTTGTGTTGCAAAATGCTTACAATGTCTCTCGTGCCCCAATGATGTCTAGGACATTTTCTTCTCTTTCTACACATTGAAGATTCTGAAAGGGAGGCACACCAAAAGCATGAACAGTATGGTAAATGTAAAATAAAATAGGCTTGATGGACACATAATAACTAACATATGTAGAAAACTATTTAAAAATGAGATTTCTATTCTATTTGAGCACTCAGAGGTGTTCTAAAATTATATCTAGGCTAAATATAATTCAAGTGATCAGAATATTTTTTTTCTATTGGACTTAAATGATTGTTGAAAAAGTCTCCTATTATATATTAAAGACACTAAAATTTCCTAATTGAAAGATGTACTTCAAATAAACACCAAAATAACTATTACCCATGAGTGAATATCATATTTCTTTAGGTCAGGAACCTGCGACTTTTCCTGAGCTGAAGTTGTGTTCTAAAGCCATCTTAATAGTGTACTTCTGATACTGCAGAAGGACAGAATAAAGAAATCAGAGAGCCAGGAGGAAAATGAAACTTAACTGAATTTCAATGTCATTAAAATTAAATTAGTTAAATACAGTTTATGTAATTACTCCCTCTGTATTTAATAACTTTGCCTTCCTGTCATATGAAAAATTACACTTTCAAATCAATATTTCAGTGGTCTCCGAGGTCTACAATTTTGCAGCAATACTTTAATGGGCTCTTAACTCAATAAGCAAAATATGGGGTTGGGGGGAAGGGACAGGTAGCCTTGGGACCACACATCACAGATCCCAGTTTTACAGCAACATATTGCAATGCACAGTTCTGGGATTCAGGATGCAAATGAGTTCAACCATGCCAACATTGTAAAGTTCCTTCTGTGAGCTTATTATTAATTTAGCAATGCTAGTTACTATGGATAGCTAGGGATGCAAAGAGACTTAACACCACAAGCTCTCCACCTGGAGGAATATATCTGACATCACTTTCTCCAAAACAAATAGCATACTGTGGAATTTTCTGTTCTAGATGATTCTATAACTGCCACTTTGGTTGCTGCATCCCGTTTCCAAGTAGCTGGAAGATTGTGGAAGCTGATATAGTTTTGCTTTGTAATGTCTATTTTTATTTTGCTGTCCTCTCTTCAAGATACATGTTGTTTTAGTCAGGGTCAAGTGGATGTTTTCAGCCTGGTGGCTAAACTTGTCTCCCTGCAGATATAGTGAGATCCTGGGCAGTCTGCTAGAAATTTGATAGCATGGTTGGCCTACTTTTTTGAAGCAGGTTTGGGGAACTTGCAAGGAGGGGTTAAGTATGGGAATGAGATTCTTTGAGGGCAGTGAAGCCTTGCCTTTCCAGTTCATCCTTTACTTTAGCATTTTTTGAGCCAAAAAAATCATACTGTCAACTCAGCCACTGAAACTTGGCAGCATGAACTTGGGGCAGGGATACAAGTAGGTCCCAAAGAGACCATCTGCTGTCATATTCTACTGGTTTGTCCATTTACATAATGAAATTAGGGTCCACCTTTATGGGATGCAGATCAAATTTCCAAAGTTATTGTTTTGATGCTACAAATATTTTCTTTCATGGGCATGCTTAGACAGGCACCGTGTGAATGAGTGTGTTTTATGTCACCATGTATAAGTAGATTCTCAAAATTCTTCTTTCTATTTGTGGCAGAGAAACATAGGTCAGCATGAAGAGACACTTTCTATGAATGGGAAAAAAAGCTCTTTTTTGGGGGGAGTCTATAACGGTAGCAACCCTTTTTTCATATTTTTCAAGAGTGTTGTTTTTTTTTTTATAAACAACAACAGCAGCATCTGCCTTGGCAATATGTCCACATTCTGTATTGGCCACAAAAAGTTAATTCCACTCTAACAATGTCACTTCAGGGCATTGTAAGGAAGAAAAGAAGCTACCACAAAATAAATAAGCTATTGTAAATAAACAAACAAAGCTAAAAAAATAATAATTGTAGAGTGGCTGCCTTTTTCTGAAGAAGTGAGAAAACTCTTAGCAATGTTATTGGAGCAAATGTATTCTGATAGCCCAACCTATATATGTATCCATGCATACATGTCACATTTACCATATTACACTGTTTTTATGGTTAATCATTGTATTACTCAAGTCTTTATATTGATTGTGTCTTCTCTTTCATCAGATTATGGCATCATCAAATGAAGAACTTCATTCTGACAGTAGCTTTTTATCCCTGACTGGGGCTGGAAATGAAAACAGCACCGTGCCAACTGATGGACCTTCAGACTCAAGATGTCCCATCTGCTTAGAAAGAATACGGAATGTGGCCTTCTTAAATCCTTGTTTCCATAGATTTTGTTTTGCTTGTATCCTAGAGTGGTCAGACAGGAAGGCAGAGTGCCCACTCTGCAAGCAACGTTTCCATTCTTTCTTTCATACCATAAGATCTGACACAGACTTTGAGGAATACATTGTTCCTTTTGAAAATGCATCCTATAGCATGTGTGGGGAGAGGTCAGCAACTAATCAAAGATCTGAAATACTGCCAGATAATGGGATCTTATATGGAGAATATTCAGGTCCTCACTCACAAGATAGGATAAGAACGCTTGATGAGCTGATGAGACAACTTGGAATAAGAAGGTCAACTCATCCTGGAGGAATATCCCTTGCACAAATTCGAGAGCAGGCTTCACTGCAGTTCAGAAGAGCTCTATATCAGTTAGGAGTTCGTGTCAGGAATGTCCAAAGTGGAGGATTTTATAGAGATATATCAGCAGATTTTTTTCACAGGAATCCTGTCCGCCTCAATCGGTTAGTGCCTTGGTTGAAGCGTGAGCTGCGAGTACTATGTGGAACACATTCATCATTAGTCAATAACATACAGCACATCATTCTGAATAATATAACTATTTATGATCTGGACAGTCAAGCATTTGCTGATGTAATTCAGCCTCACTTACTCCATTACACCAATCACTTCCTACATGAATTCATTAATTTTGCTCGCTCTCCTTTCAACATTAGGGCTTATGACTGGCGAGCCAGTTATGATGTTCCCTTCCCTATGCATGATGATAGGTTTCAGTCCTATTCATCTTTTACTACCTCTTCCTCAGAAGATGAGGAGGAGGAAGAAACAGAAGACTCAAATGAGAATGATGGGGAAGTTGGAGAAACAATGTCAAGTGATGAGGAAGAAACTTGGGATGATGAAGTCCAGGAATCAAGTAGTTCCAGTTTGGACCATATTTTGGATGATTTTTTTCTTCCTTTTGGATCTTCTGATGGGGAACTTGTAAGAAATGAGGACAACATGGATTCATTTGTCCAAGCTGATGGACATTTGGGTACCCAAAATGGACACTGTCCATCAAATAAATATGTTCTGAATCAATTAGAAGAGAGGGCTCCAATACTAGGCAAATCCATCCCAGGCTGTAAGGAGAGAACAGAGATCAATGCAGCTGAAGTGCAGGGGGAGGATGATGATGAAGAAGAAGAGGAAGAAGAGGAAGAGGAAGAAGAGGAAGAAGGAGAACAACTAGCACATAAACAAGAGGCCTTAAAAAGTGTTGATTTTGTTAATTTTGTTAACCTTTCTAATGGTCCAGGGCCAGGTATACCTAAAGTTGGCCAGCTTGTTGGCACTAACCATGCATCAAAGACTCTGCAACTTCCATCCCAAGAACAAGCAGAAAACGGCACGGAAGAGACCTCATTGCAACAACAAGATTTAGTTAGTACTAAAGTGATCCATCACAAAGGGGAGGAAATTATTGTCATTGAGATGCTTCAACCCCAAAGAGAAGACATTTTGGTTATTGAACACATTGAATTAAAAACAAGAGAAAAGGATGACTCTGGTCAATTGCTTTGGCCAGAAGAAAGGGTTAAAACTGCAGAACTGCAGTCTTCTACTGAAATCCCTCCAAGTGGTTCTGTTACCGAGTGGGATCCTGGATGTTTTTCATGTATTAAAAGACCATTTCAACCCAATAGCCCACAAGAGAACTTTTGAACCAGTTCTCTTACTCAAGTTTTACATGTTACGCTCAATCCAATAAATTCATATAAATGAAAAAAAATGTGCTTAATGTATAATGGCCAAAAACTGTTAGAATCTTAAGAAAAAACGCTGATAGTAATCCAAGGCCCATTGTATTGGTTATCTCAAATGTTATAAAGAAAAATGTACAGGCGATGAAATTTAACATGTTCTAAAAAAAGGGTTTTTTTTGAAGGATTTTTGAAGCCATAGTTATATGACAGTGTTTTTAAATTTTTAAATTGAAAGTGGTGCTACTTATATACTTTGTACAGTGCTAGATCATTCTTTGACAGCAGAGAAACATTCCTGGAGATGCTTTATGATCCCTGTATAATTTTTATGAAATATCTGTATATATTTATATATTCATTAAAGATAGACTATCACTTTCCCTATGTTTTGTGTGGGTTCATTGGAAACTGGACTGCACAGAAAGAGCAACTCAAATGGTACAAATTAAACTATTCCATTGTAGATTAAATTAGAATTAATACATTTCCTATTAAAGTTGGATTCCTTTCTAGATTTGTTATTCTTTTCTCACTTGCTAAATGGGACCCAAAGGGAAATTAATTAGTACATAGGGAGTAGTCATATAACTATTTAACCAATGCAATATTATTTTTAAATTAAATCATTGTTTTATGAAGAACCATTTTATCGGTCTGCTAACCCAAAAAAGTATAATACATTCTTGATCTAGAATCATGCACATTTAATTCATACTGATTTGTACAAATCCTTTGCACACCCTCTTACTATATGTTAAGACTAAGGTTTAAGGATGCTTGGTTAGAATCAGGTTGCATGGTTCCTTTCACCAGCCTAATTTAATCCTTGCCATTTACTAGACACATGCAAAAAACTTTTTTTTCTAGTCTACAAATATAACCTCAACTGTAACTTGAAAAAAGAGAATATTAGATGGTGGGGTTTTGGTTTTTTTTCAGTTATAGGGTGAGAGATTAAGGGCATGCCATTTTGCCCTATAAATTTGTCATACAATGCTTGCCAACAAACATCCCAATTCATTAAAATTACATGCTCTATTCCTAGATCACTGTGGAAATGTACTGTTAGAAACTTACAAAATCCAAGTTCAAACAAGGGTAATTAAGCACAGTCTTCATAGCTGAAGCTGTAAATAATCCATTATGGGGACATTTGGAAATAAATTATGTTTTCAAGTGTGAAAATGTATAGAAACAGTTAACACATGGTGCAAGTAGAAACAGAGGTTCAAATTAAACTAAAGGACACATTTTGGATGTTTCAAACCTCTGTATGTGTATGTGTGTGTGTGTATGCCATAATTGGTGAGATTTTTTTTCCTAAAGCCTGACAGCATTGGATGGTCCTAATCAGATGAAGGAAGTATCTATTTGTTCTAGGACCTGCTAATCTTATCCCCCCAACAATATGGGTGGCAAAAGGAAGGATCAAATTTCTACAATGATGGCTAAAAATAGTAATAATAAAGAGATTTTTTAGTAAACATAACTGAAGCTACCATATATCCAGAGTTTGCAGATACTTTATTTTTCCTAGCCAAGATTCATCCATGAGGGAGTTAAAAATATATTGAAATGTCTGAGGCTGAATATACAATGTGCCTGCAAGAGAAAACGGTGATACCTAGCTATAGTTTCTAGCTATAGTTTCTGGGAAAGTGTATCATCACTTTTGCTTCTGATTGGTGCATAAAGGGAGGAGGGAGTGGCTAGCAATTATATAAACAGAGATACAGTTTTGCTACTCATGTGGCATCAGCAAATATTATCCATTGCTTTGGCTGTTTTGTTTGTGTTTGCTTTCTTTTGAGAGAGAATTTTTCTTCAGGGGAAAAAATCATTTAAATTGTTAAATGGCACGATATTTTGATTCACACTGCAAATGCTGGTATAATAGAAAAGTCTAATAATTTCATGCAGGAAAGTATGATTTCAGTAGCTTGTGATTTCACACAACAAACATTAGGTGGTGCAACTTGTACTTGTATGTAGCAAACAGAGATTTCAGTGGTGAAAATGTTTGATTTTGAAACTCTGATTCAGACTCAATAATCTCTGGACAACTGGTTTAATGAGACTTTTGTAGTTTTACTGTCAAAGAGGAGCAAAACTAATTGTAGGCTTTTCTGTTACTCATCATTCTGTAAGCCACCATCTTCCATACACACACACACGTGCACATCAGAGGTGGTATTCAGCAGGTTCTGACCAGTTCTGAAGAACCGGTAGCGGAAATTTTGAGTAGTTCAGAGAACTGGCAAATCCCATCTCTGACTGGAGATTTTACAGTGTCCTTCCCCTGCCATGCCCACAAAGCCATGCCACAGAACCGGTAGTAAAAAAAATTGAATCCCACCACTGATATATATATATATATAAATAATAGGAAGAATCTCATCTGTCATCATCAGGCTTCTGTACTGAGTTCATCTGTGAGACTCACAGACGTGAGACTCACAGACGAACTCAGTACAGAAGCCTGATGATAGCAGATGAGATTCTGCTGAAACATTGCGACAACTTTAAAAGCACAACTATGATGACGTGGGAAAATACCCAAACAAAGATGAATATCATACATACATACATACATACATACATACATACATACATACATACATACATGGATCTTTGGCTATTCAGGTTTTCTCCCACATAAAATTGGAAGTATCTTGGCAATGTTTCGACGAAATCTCATTCGGCATCTTCAGGCTTGTGTCTTCGGCTTTGTGTTTCTCAGAGTAATGTGAGCTTGCAGCTGCTTCTTCCTTTTAACTGCTAGTGGGTGTGTGACTTGATTGGGTGGGGACTTGGCTGTGTTCTGAGTGGGTGGTGGTGTGTTCTCATTGGTTGTGGGTTTGGCCATCCTAAGAAACCTTAAAGACAGAAACGAGTTAGAAAACCAAGGAGTATACGAAATCCCATGCACTGTCTTCTCCACCACATATATCGGACAAACCAACAGAAGAATAAGTGCATGCATTGAAGAACACAAGAACTCAATCAAAAAAGAAGAACTGACCTCTTCCCTGGTCCA